>WBMZ01008351.1:0-44287 GCA_013400975.1 Atrichornis clamosus
GGCGGCGGCGGCGGGGCGAGCGGCGGGGCGGGCGGCGGCGGTCCCGGCAAGCCCCCGGCGCCCAACCCGCACATGGTGCACTACTTCCATCCGCACCCGCCGCCGCCTCCGCCAGGCAAGGTACCGGGTCTGGCGGGCTCCGACGCGGCCGTGGCTGCTGCCGCGGCCGCCGCCGCGGTGGGGAGGCTGCCGCAGTTCTCGCCCTACGGCAGCAGCCAGCCCTCGGGTTTCAAGCATCCCTTCGCCATCGAAAACATCATCGGCAGAGATTACAAGGGTGTGCTGCAGGCCGGCGGGCTGCCGCTGGCCTCGGTGATGCACCACCTGGGCTACCCGGTGCCCAGCCAGATCAGCAGCGTGGTGAGCTCCGTGTGGCCGCACGTGGGGATGATGGACTCTGTGGCCGGTGTGCCCGTGACCCCCGACTACGGACCCTTCGGCGTGCCCGTGAAGGCTCTCTGCCACCCGCCGGCACAGACCATGCCCGCCGTCCCGGTGCCCATCAAGCCGGCTCCGGCGATGCCCACTGCCTCGGCCATTCCTGCTCTGACGGTCGCCGCCTCGCAGATCTGCCCAGCCGCTTCCCCGACCGCTGCATCGCTGCTGGAACAGACCACGAGCAACAACCCTGAGGGCAAGGGCTCCCTCCACTCCGTCCTGGTGCACTCCTAAACAGCAGGGAGTCGGGGGGGAGAGAAGTCCCCAGGCTCCCGAGGGAGAGGACGGGGGGGATCCAGGGCATGCGTGTGGAAATCCGATCGATCTCATGACTGTACCCTTGCTGGTGTCTGTGTTTATATCGTGTACAATCAGATTATTTGAGAGCCAGGTCGCAGGTAAGATCCTTTATCGTCGTTAAATGTAATTAGGGGCGGAGAGGCAATGTGAAAAGTCACAGCCGGGGCCAAAGGGAGAAACGGGCCGAGAGCAAAGGTCCCCATCCACCCCGCCAGCCTGAGGCATGGGGCGACCATGCAGCCTGGGTTCCCCGTCGAGGCTCCATCCCGGGGCGGCCATCCCGGAGGTCCCACGAGACCCGTGTTCGATGGGAGAGGGACTGCAGTCTGCCGGCGGATGGGGAGAGCAGAAGGATAAAACCCCTGCTGACTCTGCTTCTCCGTCTTCCCCGAGAGACGGGAAAACTCACCCCACCGTCCTGTAGATCTAGCTCTTAAAGAGGTGGACAAAGGGGTTACCTTAGACCTTGGAGAGCTTCGGGGTCCCAGGACATGTTTAAACAGTAATCTTTAAATAAGCTTGATTAAGTAGCGGAATTTAAGCGACAACGGCAATGACGGTGAAGGGATCCTTTAACTAACGATCACCTGCACTTCCCCTTCACAGTTTTATAGTCCATCCTATAGTACTTTAGAAGGAACTGAAGCGTGACCTGGCCTCTCAAGCTGTGTGTGTGAGTATCCGAATTCCCTAGTTTCTCATTAAAATAAAACCGGCCCAGCGATTTGTAGATTGTGCTTTTCACATCACCTTTCACCGCTCACAGACACCCCCGTTTTATATGTGTTGCTTGGCGTTTCTTCCACGTGAGTGTGAACACGAAAACCTGCGGGGGCAGAAGGGAGGGCGGGGAGTGAAAGAAGTGGGGGAAAGTGGGGGAAGCCAACAGAAAAATGGTTTAGAAGTTATTTGGGAAAAGCACTTTACTGAAAACAACCTTCCAGCAGACGAGAGGTCTGTGCAAAGTAGAGGGATCAGAAGTCAGAGATCAGAAGTCAGAGAGCGACGTGCTGGGCTGAGGAGTCCCGGCTGGTTTGTGAGTGATTGCTGCCGTACCCTGTCTGCCCTGCTGTACACCAATGCTCATTAAAGCCAATACATCCATTTGCTTCTGCTGCTATTTAAAATACTCGCCTTTCACGTTGGTTAAGAAACATGTTCTCGTAGCCTAAGCTTGCACTCCGTCTCCCCAAACTGACAGAAGTACCCAAGAGTTTTCTCGGCCGCAAAACAAAGGCAGGAAAGGAAAAAAACCTCCTACAGGTGAATTGCCTGCTTCCGAGGCACCTGGACTCGTCTCCGCCCGCAGCTCACGGGCGAAGAGCCGGCGTTCGGGTGTGACGAAAGGGCACCGGCTCGGATCCCGATCCCACTGAAGGCAGTTGTAGTTTTGCCACCAGTTTCAGTGTGTGCTGGATCCCACCTGCTTCCTGGGTATTATCCCCTCATGCCGGCGCACGCACCGCGGCCCGAGACACCAGGTCGCAGTCCCCGCCCCTGGGGAAGGATATCCTATGACAGGCTGGCCGTTCCTGGTGGACATCTAGCCAGAGAAGTTTGCTAGGAAAAGCAAACTTGTTTGGCTTCCAGCGCCGTCTGTCCAAAGTTTTCTCCATGGACACTCCTGGGGGCTGTTCGACCACTTGAAATTCCCCTAGAACTCTTGAATTTCCAGTTGTTCCCTCTGCTCTAGGTGGGGAAGGGGGCAGGTTTGCACCTTAATTTCAAAAGTTATAGAATTCCTAGAACTGAAAAATACTACTAATAATGTTATGCTAATAAGACGTGGATCGCTATCAGTTTGTGAATCGGTCTGAAAGGGGAATTGCCTCTATTGCAACTGATAAACTGAGCCAAAAGAAATTATTAAAAAAAAAAAAAAGACAGAAAAAAGAAAAAGTGCTTCACCTTTTCTTTACTCCACTGTTTTCCATCTTAGGCAGGGATCCAAGTCGATATTTTTCTGCTAAAACCAAGTTGCTTATAAAAAAAGCAGTCTGCCAAATAAATCGTGAATAGCTCTAGTACTTTATTAGTTCTGTATGTACTTAAATATATTCCACTGTTCTTGATGTGACTGCTGTGTAGGACTCCAAAGCATATCTTAAGAAATCTGAGTTTTCCCCTCACATGGGTTCTAAGGGGCTAGAGGGATGGGGGATCTGGAGCACGAGAAGAGACAATCCACCTGGAAATTATTCAAAGGATTCTGGTCAATTTTAAGATTATAGATGATCTGCTATATTTCATGGCGGGAAAACTTTATTTGGTGTGAGGAGGCCAGTCTGGGTGCCGCGGCCAGGTGTTAGCAGGAGGCTCCCGCTGCCCTTCGCCCCCGGGCGGTCCGGGCAGGTGTCGCGACAAGAGAGGCCGGGAGCCCGGCGCAGGGGCTATCGCGACGGAAGGAGGTCTCTTGTTGACGGCGAGACGCGGCTGAGGGCCGGGCGCTCGCCCATGGCCCGGAGGGACGCGCCGGGACGGCGGGGTACCCAGCGATTTGGGAGGTACCCAGCGAATTGCAGGGGGCACAGCGATTTGCACACACAGGCGCTCAGTGCAGCAGATTTTCGCCATCACAGGGGCTTTGTGGAGCGGGGAGTTTAGGCCACGGGTCACTCGCCTAGACGGCTTAGTGTGACTCCCAAGGCAGGGGCCTACACTTTGTATGAACTAAAGACGGTGATATTCTCTGTAGCTCGTAAAAAAATATTGTGGTGTTAGAACTTGCTACTTTCAGTTTGCCAGAGGGGGAGGGAAAATTAACTATTCAACTAGTATTTTCTAACTTGTTTATACATCTATTTTTCCTTACTCCTGAGTACTTCATCCCTAAACATATCCTTTGCAAAGTTACAAAAAGTTTGTTCCAACAACCAATAATCTCAATACATAAATAAACCCAATCCCAATGCTGCTTAAAACCAGATGATGGTACAAAATGTAGAGAAATTAAATAGTACCCTTTCCTCCAAGCTGAAAAGCAGGTGTACACTGGAGAAGAGTAAGATTTTTCACTTGACAAATGAGACAGGGAAACAGTCTTGTGTCAGCTACAAGATTTTGACTGTCTGCTATGCCAGTACATCTCATGTAGAAACAGCTTGTCTTCAGATTAAAGTGCACATGTGTTCTGCACAGAAAAGGCAGCTGAGTCTTCACTGAGTGGGTGCAGGCAGGGTGATGGTAAGCAGAAGAAACAGATGAAAGGAAGACAAGCAATCTTAATCCTTATATCATCAAACTGCCAAAGGTAGTTCTCTCCATTCTCTATTAAAAGAATGGAGGCCTAAGAAAAGGCATTGATCCCCTCCCAATATACTTCTGGTTTATTGTGGCTAGATAATATAGTGATTGTGATTTCTACCTGTGGGAAACTTCATTTATTGTGGCTAGCTAATATAGTGATTATTATTTCTACCTATTGGAAACTATTCAGAACCAAGGCACAGCTTTGTGTATTTTAAGTCCACAGGACATACTAGTCAAGAAAGAAAAGCAAATACAGTAAGACTCTTAGAATTAATGTTGTTCATGGTCTGAATACGATAGCAGTGTATCAGTGGATATGCTCTGATCTCAGTGATAACTGCTACAATATAACAAACAGAGTTATAAATGAAATCGATCCAATCCTGAAATCCCTCTGAACAAAAATTGATATAGCAAATCTGCTTGAAATTTTGCTGCTGCTGCTGCATGTGGTATCAGATTTTCCCCTTTATTTCCCCTTTACTGTAAGACTTTATTTTAAATCATTATCCTGAAAGTCTGTTTTAAGATATAGCCATCCCTGTAAATGCTGGAAATCTGTAAGATTTTCGGTTTTGAAAAGTAACATTTCACCTTGACTTCTGGAATTTTGCTGAATATATGGTTAGATTAACCAGCTTTAGTTAGACAAACTGGGTTTAATTTTAAACATCTTATAATAAAGATTTAAAAATTACTGCCTAAAGGCCTGTATCCTGGATGTGTTTAAGTATGTCACTCGTTTGTTTAAAGAGTCAGTGGTCCTACCTCTTTGCTTATACAATGTGGTCACTGGCACTGCCCATGAAGGAAAACCTAATAGTTAGAGCACTCTTCTCAGAACCCTTGAAGGAAACAAGCTCAAGATTACTTCAGCTCAAAAGGATTCAAATTCACATCTGTGTATCAGAAAAGGTCAGCTGCAAAATGGCACATGGAGAAAAGTTATGTTATACAGCAACAACAAACGTAGGGCTCATGAAGTGTCAAATAAGCCACGGGGCCTGGGTGCTTTTCTACAAAGGCAGAGTCCAAGTGTCATTGGAGAAAACACAGAATGGCTGAAGAGAGGGAAGGAAGGATGGGAATAAATGACAAATTTTCACATCAGAGTGCCACATGAACTGGTGTTTTGTGCCTCAGAAAATCGTAATTGTGGTATGCAAAAGGTGAGTTACACTCAGAAAAGTGGCAAATGTTTGCTAATATTAAGTCATTCAGGCGAACAAAAAAGAATGGCCAACAAATTGGGAGTTGCTGAAAGACATCCACAGTGAGTTACAGGACTATAAAACAGAAAGTGAAATTCGTTGTTGACAATAAGTAAACCGCTAGGCATGGGGAAAACAATCTTGGTTTTATACACATAGGTCCTTAACTTCAGATACTTATGAAGTTATGGCAGATAGCACTAAGAAAATATTGCCTTACTAGTCACTAGCTGTGAAAAAAGAAAAATTATTAGCTAGTGCAAAAAGAATGTAACAGAAAATACCATGTCCCTCTTGAAAGGAAACTGGAATGCACCAGGAAGTCCTGCAAGTTTCTCAGAGCTGGAATGTACCTGAGATACATTAAACCTGTCTGGATACAGAGAGAATCAGATGGGATGATCAAAGGCACATCTTCTGTACAAGTAGAAATTCAATAATCTAAGATTTTCTTGGCATGGAAAGCAAAGATATACAGAGATATATGAGACAAAATTACAAAATTGTGAGAGACCTGGAGAAGGAGGCTGAAGCACACTTATTCATTCTTTCTCTTAATAGCAGAACTGCGAATCTTCAAAAGGATTCAAAACAAACAGAAAGGGGATACTTCACACAGCACAAAACTAAATAGTGAATTCATTGTTGCTGGATGTTCAGGTGTTAAAATTTTATTTGTGTTTTAAGAACAAGTGAAAAATTCATGTAAGATCACTGAGAGTTAATCCATAAAATGTTGCTATCTCTTGCTTAGATTTGGTCTGCTAGTAATATATTTCTCAAAGTATTATGATACACTTTTCCTGTCCTACTCTTCTACAGCATCAATTTTTTGCTTACTGTTGGAGACAGGACACTGGGATATATGAACATTTGAGGTCACCTATGACAATTGTTCTTAATAAGAGAGCAGATCGGGGTTTGTGACTTCCATTTGTAGCTAGGGGTCTTGAATGAAAGCAATTCTTTAAGGTTATTTTAGTGTACAGTATATGAAAGCAGATTTCATGGATGCATGCAGAAATGCATTTGCAAAGAAGTTGAACTCTACAGGCTAACTGCATCTGTTTTATATGAAAAATAATTTAAATGTTTCAGGAATTTACAAATTCCTCATTTCAAGGACAGTGCTGCATTGATTGGAATAATTTGCTTATTTTCTATTGAAATAAGTTTTAACAATTAAAATGTTCCTGCATGAAAGACTGAGCCCCTTTTTTATATTATGCCAGCATACCTGATATAGTAGGCTGAGTACAGGTGCAGATTTGAATCCTCTCTAAGACGGAGAAGCAACTCAGACACCAGTGTCCTGGTACTATAATAGGGGGCAGGTCTATGCCATGCATGTCTGAAGCATCTGTGCTGTTCTAGGCATTGGGAGAAGTGTCAGTATATTACTTTTGTCTATACCTCCTTCTCTGGTTACAGGACCAGTGCAAAGAAACTGCTTTTTGAAAGATGAAATAAACCAGTTCTGTCAATGTAAAAAACAGCTCTAGTGCTGAATTTCACAGAGTTTTAAAAGATAAGTTTTATTGCATTTGACATCCAGAATATACCACAGTATCTTGTAATATTTCTCTAGACTTCACATGGATGCTTAATCTGCACTGGAAGAGGTGGTAGTTTTCAATGAGACACAAAAATCTGTTTTTAAGGCGAAAGACCTGTGAAAAAGCTGTAAGTTCACACCGCATGGACTGCTTTTATTATGTATCTCTTATTAAAATAATATGTGGGCAATATACATTAGCAGCCCAATGATGATCAATGATGCCCCAAATTTTTAGGCCTGTGTAATCTTAAAGCAGTCACTAGAAAAAGTAAAAACAACTTGATATTCCTTATCAACTAGTCATGACCCTTACTGTCAAAAGGTAGGTTTTTGGTAGAACACCAGTGAATAAATTATTGGGGAAAGAGTTCTTTCACTGGTAAGGGATGCTAATTTTTATTATCAGTCTTCAATTTAACAAAACCCAGGCTTTTAATTCTGTGCATATACAACAAACTCCCAGTATGAGTCAGGTCTTCCTTTCAGGATGGTCTAAATAATCTAAAGTTCAATCAATTCTTAATTCTGGATAGAAGTGCAGAGAGAAAGAAGGAAAATGTGTTTTCATGTACTGCTTGCACCATAGAACTTCTACTGGAAAATGATCGTTTGCTGGAAAAATGTAAGAGAAACTTTGTAGCATAGTTGTAATAGCCATTTGTATTTTATTAACCTGTTGTTTTATGTGGAATGTGTGATTTGGGTTTCTGCTCTCCTAAGTCTTGAAATTAGGGACTTTTTAACCCCTGTGTGGTCTTTTGACTGTGGTTGGTATGAATTTGTACCATAACAGATTAGTAAATAAGCAAATTATTGTGATACTTCATATGCTTAATAAAATATATGGCTAAACTGGCAGGTGCTTACATCTTTTTTAACTGATTATTACTGTCTAATTGTGAAAAGCTTTCCTGGTACATGTGGAAGAAAATGCAAAGCAACATGGTACATTGCTAGCTGATTATTTGCAACAGAGATAAAGAAAAACCCATAAAAACATGAATATGGTACATCTTCAAAATGAAGTTACACCAGTAAAGCAGATAAGTGAATTGAGATCCTTACTGAGCTTCTGGTATCTTTACATTATATCTGTTTATAAGCTTTCTTAAAAATAAGAAATGCTGCCAAATTTTTTCAGCTTTCAACTTTGTTGAAAACAAACATGTTGGAAACATGGGTTTAAATTTGGGATCAAAATGCATATTGCTGCAGATTTTACATTTAAATGTATTTGCTGTTTTGAAAAGGTGTCTCTGTGTCACCTGCATATTTCATCAGCAAATCTCCAGACAAATGAAGAGAAAATATATGGACAAACACCAGTGTGTCATGCTGAGGAATTCTGAAGGAAAGAATAACAAATATAAACATAAAATGGGGTAAATATAACCTGCAGGCATTGAATGCAAGCTATGATGAAACAACTTGATGATTTTGTATGGAAACCAATTTTTATTGAAAATACAGGTAGTGCAACATTCTGAATATTGAACAGAGCTTCAGTAAAGAGCTGGGTATGATGGTGCCAGGCAAATCATCAGTGTAAACTGAGGAGGACTAGAACCTTGCACAAGGCTGACTATACACCGAAATAATGTGAAATTAAGTAACATAAATTTATGCATTTTGGGTCTTGTAACAAAGGTACTTGAGAAGAATTGCCAGATATAGCTGAGAAGATTCCCTTTACTAAAAAATAAGTAGAAAACTCATAAAATTTTCAGGAATATGAATGAACGTCAAGAAAAAAATTGGTGTTTGTCTCATGGATTTGTAATACCTTTAGCATATGTGCAGTACACTACTGTCACTGTCAGTTCTTCCTTTGCTGCACAGTACTTTTTCATTTGCTACTCTGAGTTTTGTTCATTTCTGATTGTGATCCCAGCTCCATGGTACCAAAGTGAAAAGTATCTACCCTACAACACATATTCTCTGAGTCTGGCAACGAATTCCTCCTAAGGTCTCCTGGAGTATGAAATTTTGTGATCAATTCCCTATTTCCTGTGAGATGTTATGATTTTACACCATTTTTTCAGTTACTGAAGCTTGACAGTTTTTCAGTGCAAAATTTTTTATAGTGAAGTTAAGTCTGCTGCCAACAGATTCAGTTTTCCTAACTGTGCCTGAGAAGCATCACAAACACATATTTCTCCCAGGCAGGAATAAGAAAACTGTTGAATTAAAACTACATTCCTCTGATTTGCTGAAAATTGAAATTGGCTCCCTATTTAGATAGTCATGAAAAAGAGTGGAACCACACTAGTGGCAGTGATTTTTTGTCATCAGAGAGGTATCCTGTGACTCTCAGTAGTTTTCTGGAACTCCCAAAAGTGGTGAGTGGGAATTTTTTTGGAATTCATGGCAGGAGAAGGCAGGAAGGCATTTGTCACTACTGGCTGTTAAGGGTGTACCTTTCTGTTACTAACATTTGTGGGAAGAGGGTAGCTGCAAGACCTCTACCAAGGTTTCGCTCTCTTATCCTGGGGGAAATTGCCTCTTTGGAACAACAGTCGGAACTTTTTCATTCTGATGTCAACAATCCCTGTCTTGGGATTGCTGTGTGCCTTTTTAATTCAAAGCATTATAGCATCATTTACTGTTGCACAATTCAGTCAAGAAAAACAAAATCTCTGGCACTTTTGCATCACTTAAGACAGAAAAGTTCAAGTCAAGAAATCTGTACCAGCACAGGCTAAAGTAAATCAATGGTGTCATACAGGTGAGAATATCCTAATTGCCTATGAGATATATTCTTTTATTTATCAGCCTTCCCAAAAATATTACAAGGTCAGTAAACAGAATGGAACCACTTTTCCTTTACTTATTTTTTTTTCCCCCAACAATGCTTTAAATGCTGTCACAAGGAATACACAAGATTTGGAACGCCAACAATTATACTGAGAATCTAAAGCAAGAACATTCAAAATTTATGGAGAAAGTTCCAAAGATTGACAATGCTTCATGAAGTGCAATACTTCAATCTCAATATTTTAAAGGTAATTTTGAAAGTTCTACATAATACTTAGAGATGACATGTCAAAGGAATTAAAATTGGACGTGAATTGGCTTATTGCTGGAGAAAGATTCACTAGCAGTGCAGACATACATTTTGGTATCTTGAAGGATGAAAAGTGTGTTCCATGGCTTTTACTCCATCAAAATTAACAAGGGCATATTGAAGAGGACTCAAAAAATTAATCTTTGTTGCTGTTACTGAAGATGTTTTAACTCTTCTTGTTTCTTTGGTTTTAAAATTTTTCATTAAATATTTAATAAGGTTACTGACATCCAGGTGATAATTCTCCCAGGAGCCACAGAAGGCTAAGAGAAAAGATTGATTCATACAGTTTCTGTTCACTCCTTCGGTGGACATAATGGAAGGGGAAGATTCAATTACTTTTGATATGGCCGGGACATTCAGAGACTTCTCTGTGGGTACCAAAACTTGTTAATACTCCTGTTAGCCTTTCTAGTCCTCCTCACCAAATCCTGAAAATAGTGCAGTGCCTCGTTAATGACAAGCACCACTACAGCAAAAGAATAGGTAAACAAAAAAATCAAGCTGTAATATATTAAATTCTTGTGAACTTGTAAATCGGAAGAGAAGTGAAGTACATTTTTTTCAGGCTACACACTCAGAGCATCTGAGGGTCCAGTCACGATCGAGTCAGATTTTTTTTAATGCGAGATAGAGACGTTGAATATAAAAAGGCAGTACTGCCATATTTTAGAGAGAGAGAACATAGAGAAAACCTCACTTTGCTTAGGTAGCTGGTGGCAGAGACAGAGGGTGAATCTAAACCTCACAAATATTGGTTCAAGCCTCACCTGCAAGCTCCTCTTCTCTTTTGTGGGAACAGTATTTCATTTTGATATTTTTCTCCTAAATAAATTCCCTGAAAAGGATAGATGGAAACAACCAGTTAACGAACTATGACATTGTGCTCATAAAATTCTGGTGTAGGTGCTGATACCTGCCCTACCTGGAAGAAAGCAATAATAAATAGCCACTTGCACTCATGCAAATAAACTTTGGGTACCAGCACTGCCTTAGAGACAGTCTGAATTCATGCAGATTTCCTGTTTCCTTTGAGTCTTATCTGAGCCAAATATTTTCATTTTCTTACTGAGTTAAGCTGGCTAATCAGGTTTTTTCATCCCTTTGAACTCTGTGGTTTCTAATTAGTATTATCCCTTTTCCAAGCACTGTGGATCTTTGGCTCCTTGGAAGAACTGCTTCACTCTGCCTTGAGGTCCTGATGCTGGCAGACGCCAGCATCTAGCCCAAAATATGGATATATGGATAGATGTCAGTTTTCTGTTGCTTTGCACATAACCAATTAGGCAGCTGCTTCCAGCTCTAGCATGGACACTACCCAGTTCTTCTTGGTTATGCAACTATTTCTCAATTTTTCCACGTACCAAATGTTTCCTGCTACCATATATTGCAGTGATAAAAATCAGGAAAATGAGGAAATGGAAGTTTCATGGAAGAAGGAAAGGATGCTGAGAGCTTGTTAGATATTCTAGCAGGCCCTCATTTTAAGAATTTCCATTAATTGCATTGTCATCAAAATGCTCAGGGGTATCCTAATGATCACAAAGGATTCAGTTGGACCACCCAGAGCTGCAAATGGGAAAAGAAGCCTAAAGGGCCTCTTGCAGGATTAAAGTTGCTCCCACTCCAACATCTTGAAAATATTGTATGAGGGCCTTCCCACCACCATCAAGTAATGAAAACCTTTCTTTAAACTTACCCAATAACTTTAGTGCCACTGTGCTGCCTGAAATCTAGACCAGAAGAAAATATTCACCTGTAAGACTGACTTGACAGAAGTGTTATGTTATACCAGTAAGACCATTGGAAAACTCATCCTAATGGTTCATGTACACTGGTGAAACCTAATTTGTTTGCTACCTGCTTACGGAATTAACATTAATTTGTGTGTTCTGCATCATGAAGAAACATTCCTTGTCTGCCAGGAGCTAATTTAAAAAAGATACTACTGATGGCCTTTCTATGAATCTTGCAGGAATAAAGCTTTCCTTTCAACAGGAGTATCCAATTTTACACCTTTTACAAATGAAAACAGCATGATGAATGCAGTGACTTAGTCTCAGTAGAAGAAAGGGGAAATGACCTCGTAAAGTAAAAGTTAAGGCAGGCAGGGAGTTGGGGAATTGGCAGTAGAAATTACGTGTACCTGAATACAACTATAGAAGAAAGAAATTAAATTACATTATAGCCATCAAAATATATAACTATATGGATCGTCCATATAAAGTCAGTATAAAATCAGATTTTGGAATAATAATATTCTATTTTCCATCATAATTCAGATTAAGTGAAATATATTTGTTCCTATGCTTCTATAATAACATAGCCATTTGTCTGGAATCATGTCTATAAGGGAAATAAAAAGTAGCAAAAATAGATACATTATTTTAAAGTTATGGTTAATACAGCACTGAGAAATCTTCCCCCAACAGTGGAGTAGAATTGAATATGATAAAGATATTGTGAATTGTCTGATGCTAGAATTGAGGTTGTGGCAAATATCAGGCATATGGTCTATTAATTATTTTTCATGTGGGTTGTTGCATCTGATTGTCCATAGTTATGAACTGAAAACCTGCTATGTACTGTTCTGTTAGTGAATATATGTAATAAACTGAAAACGCAGGACAAAGAGATGGCCATATGGCAAGATTGTAAAAAAGGCAAACATTCTCATTAGTATCTGATATTTATAAAATTTTACAGCAATTGACTTGCAATTTAGCCTGGATAGTTGCACCTGCTTTGGCCTGTTAAGAGACTGTCCAAGTCCATGATAGTTGTTTAACTTTTCTAAGAGCAAGAACTTTTAAGGGCAAGTTTTGGAGATCCTCACATTAAAACAAAAGTCTTCTTTATGAAGCAATGAATCTGTACATATTTATGAGTTGAAAATTTCCATTGATCCCAGACAATTTTTAGATTCTCAGAAAAGATCATTGCATGAAGAGATAATATTTGAATGTAAGAAGACTGCCTCACTGACAGGAACAAAACAAAATGTATAAAGGCTATAATTTTGCCTTACTTAAATTTGCCTTCTAAATCCTTCTATGATCCATAGGCAGTGTATCAGCTATATCAGAAATGGAATGATACATGCACAGACACTAACAGCATATGGTCACAGTGTACCCTTAGATGACCTTGTGTTTTAGTATTCCCTCTTTGATTCCTCATATATCATGATGTAGAATTCCCTTTAAGTAGGTGAAACAGGTTAAATTCTCATTAAAGGCCAATCCAGCCACATGCATAATAGCATTCTTTGATTAAAAGAAAGACTTAACAAACTAATTGACAGGACAACTAAACAAACTAATTGGCAGGGCAAAGCTTTTAAAGCCTACATACAACCTCTTAGCACATTTAGGAAGATTATGGTTCAATGTACAACCCTTTGGCTTCTCTGAGATATCCTCAGGGCCTTGCCAAAACCTTTCCCCTCTGCACCTGGACCCTAGCTCATTGTGCTTTAAGGAGGGCTATTTTGGCTCGGAGAGAAGAGGACTTTCATGACTTCAAACATGGACATTAGATCAAGTTTTTATCTTCTCACATAATCCTGTCTTTGATGTCACCAGACTGAGGCCTCTCGGAATAGAAAGAGAAAGCTGTGAAAAGAGGCCCATTTAATTTATACATTTAAGTGCTGCTGTTCTAATTCACTAGAGTAGCATTTTCATTGTTTTCTGCTTTGCATCCTAAAGGCAAGCTTACACCAGGCAATTATGAATGGCTCTTCTGTACAAATAATTGAAATTCACTAGTTGTGGGATATAGTTAAACAATGTCAGGATTGGAGATGCGAGGTCAAATAAATTCCCATTGGCACTAGTGAAGATACAAGTCACCCTTTTCTCTTGCCTTGACGACTGAATGTTTGTAATCACTTGTTTTAACAGCAGCTAATCAGCTAAGCTGCATGATACAAAGAGCAAACATGAAAATGATATTTTGCATTTGCCTTCAATCCAGAATGGTTGTCTGGAGTCAAAATAACAAACCTTGAGAAGGTGGTATGGAAGACTGCTTTGCAGAATGAAGATTATCTGATGAGAATTAAGCTGGTAAAGATAAACAACTTTTATAAAATCTTCCTCTTGTAACTGCAGTGAGGAGATTAATAGGGATCACAGAATCATAGGGATTGATTATATGTGCAAACACCTCTGCTGAATAATTCCACCAGGTTATCGGTAGAGCAATGGCTCTGTAATTTATTAATCTTTACCTAAAAATGTTATTGAAACACCTGTGGGATTGTGAGATATAATTTCTGCATAGTTTACCTTGCAAAGAGAATAATTTAGTCTTTCACAAAAGAACTAGCCTCAAATTATCTGTTAAGAAATTACCCACATTATGTTCCATTGAATTTTGCAATGTAGGAATTTTGTGCCAAAGTTCATGAAAACAGTAGACCTCTGTACTTTCAAGAAAATAAAAATTCTGTTTATGTTTGTGTGCATGTGGACAATGGAAGTGTGCTGCAGAAACAGAAATCATGACGTAAAACACCTTGTCAATACAAAAGTTAGATAGTTCTTTTTGTTTCATGGATTCACTAAAGGAATGGATTGACTAAAAGAAAACTGGATTATCCATCAGCAAAACATATGTATTGATTCAGAGACATTTATTTCACAGAATCACAGAATTAACTACTTTGGAAAAGACCTTTGAGATCATCGAGTCCAACCTATGACCTAACACCACCTTATCAACTAGACCATGGCACTGAGTGCCACGTCCAGTCTTTTTTTATGCATAATGATCATTGCTGTGAACCAAAACCAGAGCAATTTGTTCTTCCATTTTTCACCAAAATACAATATACAGGATAAAACTAACATGTTGTCTGTTGCCTTACCAAAGGCATTGTGCCTGCCTCACAAAATACACTTGATCCAAAGCAAAGTACTGCTGACTCAAGCCACTCAAAACCCAAAAACTATGTCTCCTCCACAACACAAAAAACTTTTTCTTTCCCTTTTGAAAGTATGAATTGCCAAACTTCAATCCTTCTTTAAAATAAAAAAGCTAAAACTTACTTCTCCTTGAAACACAACTGATATGGATCTTACAATCTCATGAACTTGAGAGAAACAAGTTCGTAAAGGTACCCATTACCATTACTGGAATTTTTATACTCCTGCTCCCACTACCACTTCTCACCATTCCAGTCCCAAAACACAATTTAATTCGGTATTTAAACATTATATATACTAAATCTACACACTGACAGTTAAAGAGTTTGAAGCAGAATACCTTTTCTTTTTCATATAACTCTTTTTTTGTCCAGTTCTTGACATCTACTTTATATCACCAGCACAAATAAATGCTATCCATAAGCACCCATGACACAATTACACATTATTTCCCCTTTTACGGTGTTTTTTATAGCTATTAAGTTTATTTCAAGAGACATGTTCTCTATTTTTTTTCCTGCTTTCTAGTGTGAGGTTAACATGAGTTATACTCTAATTTATGTTTATTAGTGGGTAATGATTCTGACTGCATTCTCATGAGAAACACTACTGACTTCCACAACTACCTTTCTGATCATCATAATACAAATATTGAACAATGAGGGAAGGTTAAAAAAAAACCACACACAAAAAAACCCCCCAAAAACCAAACAAAAAAACTCCAACTCACAGAAAAAAAAGTCTAGAACTGAGGAATGGCTGCCTAAACATAAATTAGATCCTGTGCTGTGTCACTTTCTGTTATTTTATTTGCTGCTGTGGCTTTAGGTGCAAAAATTTTTATTGGAGCACTGTCCCATCTGTGCCAGTCTACACTACTGATTCTAAGACTTTTGGAATAGAAGGTTAAAAAAATTCCCTACAATAGTCGGAATAAATAAAACTCTGGGCAAGGAAAAGTTCATATCTCTGCTATTGTTTTTATTGACATCAATCCCACAGACTTCATCAGGAGTTGGATCAGTCTCTTGTTTTGGTGAAAAACTGTAGACCTGCCAGTTTTACATGCAGAATTCCTGATATGTTGTGCATTTCTGGCACACAGTCACAATTGCCTAGAGGTCAGCCATATTTAAGTAGATTAGTCACTCAGAATTGGGAGTAGTCCTACCCCTTCTCAGCTTGTAGAGGGGAACATTAGCATCAGCATTATAGTAGTTTATTAGACTATCCAACGTTCTGCTAAGAAAATTATATCAATATTGCATATAGACATATAGTTTATTTAACTGTAATTTACGTGATTTTGCAAATGCAAAATCAAAAATTCTGCATGTACTGTCACACTACAGTACCTGTGCTGCTAGTGTCTGGGAACATTTCAGAGTGTTTCAGAGTCTGCACTCTGTCACACACAGGATGGTAGTCCAGGGAATGGAAGCATGGATGGCAGACAGCTGCTGAATTTTCCTGTGAGCAAAACAGCATAACTGGGAACTGCCAGTGCTTCCACAGACTGCCTCCTTTCCCTCTTAATGGGTGAAACTATCACTTTTTTCTTGGCCTCAGCAAGGTTGTTTGTTCTGTCACATGCCCTGGCTGCTAGGAGATGTTGTTAACAATATGACCCAATTTGGAAATCTTTTGTCTAGTAGGGAAAAAGGTTTTGGCCTACAGTATCTATGCACATTAAAAAAAAGGAGCAAAGTCCTTAAAGATGGAAAGTGTTAGGACTGAGCACTTTGCCACGTCTCTTCATCTGGCTGTCCTAATTTCTAGCCAACAGAGTTTTAGTCACCTAGGGAACATCTTAGTACAGTATGTGGCATGGGACAGCTAATTATCAGCAAGTTCCAGGAAGAAGAGACATTTCACTTGCCTTAAAACTGAATCAAACCATGTCTTGTGTGGTCTGAGTGAATGTTGTATCACAGAGCTGCTGGAAACCAGGGTGCACATCACCTCCAGCCACAGAATAAAGAAATGGAGTTTGACACGCAGTAAACACTGGCTATTTTAGGTATCTCATTGAAGGACTTTGATGTATCCCATTCTGAAGCAAGTATTTTCTCTGGGGATACCAGACATCTAAATCCAGGGCTCCGGATTCTGCTACCTGGCCCAGGAATAGACATATTCCTGTGAAGCTAATCCTACCTATGTATACATAAATAATACTGAAATACTTATATCTTGTCATACTTCACTCCATGCTCTTTTTCTTTCAGTATATACAGAAATCAATAAAAAGATGCAGAGGTAAGTCATAATCTCAATAAATACTGAGGACAAAATCAGTCATCCTATTTGGGTGAGGACTGAAAAGTTAGGCAGCAATTATCCAGTCATATTTATGATTCTCACTTTGTGTTATTTATTTAGGAGATGAAAAATGACCTACATCCAAGTACGAGTATACCGGTGGAGCATTCAGGAATTATCACTTCAAACAGTTCTGCCAATACAATAAAACTCACCTCTGCAGCCGTACCTGTTGGAAGCTCCTTTTAGACTCATTTATCTCTGTCCTGTCCAGTTACACAGGAGGTCAGTACTGGACCACTAAGGGTAATCTAGACTTTTCAGAGCATTTATTTGAGGACAAAATATGGTACAAATGGTCGTTAATGAAAGTGAATGCAGATCTTTACTTAGATGGCAGTTTGTGACTGTCTTACACAATTATAAGTGGCTAAAATAAATGTTATCAGGGGAGAATATGACTCCAGGAAATAATTTCTTTCTGACCTGCAACCACCCTTAGGCCTGTATATTTTCTGAATTGCTCATGACTAACATAGGAGTCAGAATTTTTTAAGTTATTATAAAGGAAAGATCTTACATCTCACAAAGAGAATAAAGGTGCATGCACTAATGATGTTTGTCTATCTTTTGAAAACGCTTCTTAGCATAATGTTCATCATATTTCCATAAAAGCAGAGTGGTGATGATGTGATTAGATAGTTAAGATGATTAGATAGTTAAGATACTTTGTCATTAAAATGATCTGTGAATAGGATGAATAATGACAACTGGATACCTGAGACAGCCTTGCTCTGAAGAGTCTGTTACCTACACAAGAGATCAGAAGGGGAATAAGAATAGATATATTGCATAGCATTTATATAAATTTAAAAATATCTATTTAATTATTTAAAAATGTAAAATTAAAACAGATTAAAAATTGTCATAAACCAAATCAGCCAAAGTGAGAAGAAAAGAAAGAAAGAAAGAAAGAGAAAAGAAAGAGAGAAAGAGAGAAAGAAAGTAAGAAAGAGAGAAAGAGAGAAAGAAAGTAAGAAAGAGAGAAAGAGAGAAAGAAAGAGCGAAAGGAAGAAAGAAAAGAAGAAATAAAAAAGAAAGAAAGGCTATTTTGAAAATACTGTGTGAGAGAGAATGATAAGACTTAGATATGACCTGGAAAGGAGCTTCAAAATCAGCAACAAAACACAGAAATCATTGGTCAAACCCATGCTATCCCCATGTGATTCACTGCTGGGACAGTCACAGGAGTACAATCAAGCCTTCAGCAGACTTAGATTAGTACCCGTTTTGCGTAAGACAATATCATAAATATGATAGAGGGTGCTTTTCGAAAGGGCAGACTCATGAAGTCAGTAGTGGAGACTGCTGAAAGACGTAACATTTATGTACATCACATGCTTTTAAACATATGACCCCAAATACCTATGGGAAATAATCATTAAAATGTGGTCTTTCAAATCTTCCACGCATACAGACTACTTTGATTTCACAGACTTACACATTGATGAGATACCTGTATCTCTAGTTGTACTAGGGATCTGAGGTGGAACGAGATGGTTTGCAATTGGTCGGGAACATTAAAATTTTCTCTTTTAGGTTAAAAAGGCAGAGTAGACTATGATTTGAAGGATTTCAGAAGATTTTGGTCCCAGATACTTCTCTCCTGTTGACACAAGTTGAACTGAACTCACAATGTTTTGGTGTTGAAGAGCATATCACAAAACTTGTAAAGAACAGCATAAATACTCGTGACTAAAAAAGTTAGCCACAGCATAAATACTTGTGATTAGGTAAATTTAGGTAAAATTGTTTCCAGTTGGATAGGTTAAGTCCCTATTCTCAAATATTGACATCAAAAGGGCATTCCAGTTAAAGAGAATTTATAATATTCATTTACTATTTTCATTTTGATAACATTTGAAGAATTATTAAAAATTGCAGGAAAAAGAAATTGCAGACCCCACTTCCCCTTACAGTTAGAGTCTGGCTCTTACAAGTGTTCCAGAAGACTCTATTTTTATCTTCATAGTACTGTTGGTTTACGTTAATACATATGATAATCAGATGAAAATTTTTCATTTTTGTGTTTCCAAATCATCCTATAAGTTCTCAGTTGAGTTCTCAAACTCAAAATTTTCTGTAAGCATCTCTAATGTGAGGAACCCTTAACAAATGGCCATCAGTGAAGATCCTGGCTCAGTGGTTTTGCCCAGTGTCATCTCAGAGGCCCAGTAAAGAGAACAGGATGGAACTTACTCCTCTGTCCTGGAAATCTCCTTCCCTCACCTAGCAACTACCTCTTTTCCTCCTGAAGATTTACCTAATTCCTGCCTAATTTCTTTAGCTAATGAAAATGAGGTTTAGCAAGCCAAAGCTGTTAACATATAAGCCTGATTCATATGGGGGATAAGCTACTAATCCAGTATATGAAAAGAAATACATTTTTTAAAGTATGCTATGCGACAACGTTGGCATTTTCAGAAACTTCAAACATGAATCACCTTTACTCCAGTAAACATTATATTACATTCTTTAATGGAGATAAAAGATATTATTTTGCCTGGGTCACTTTTTAGGAATGCCAAAACAATTTGTTTTGAAACTCTGCAAGACAAAACAAAGTTTTGTGTGAGCAACAGAAGCACGAAAGCTGCAGCACTTCAGATTTGCTTCCTACATTCTCTAAAGCCCAAGACTCATACCTGCACTCAATTACCATGAACTATTAAGTTCTTACAGTTTCAGTTTTCATGAAAGTTGAAGAAATTTCATTATTTTGAGACCTATAATTCTCTGGAAAGGTGGAGGCTTGGCTGAAATTAAACAAGGTACTCAAAAAAGGGAAGAGGAATTACAGATGGAGAGTCTGACCACACATACTTTTTAGATATTTTGTGAAGGACATTAGAGAATAAAATGATAATATTATTGTAACCACACAGCAAAGACAGAATGGGAACTATTTCAGATTGAAGTATTAATGTGGACTAGAGTTTACTGATTCCAAATATGGTCAAATACTGAAAATTGTAGGCCAATGATTACTGACAGACCCTGAGAAACACAAACTATTTAAAACATACTCCCCATTAATCAGTTCATGAAACACACACAGAAAAAAAAACATAGAACCAACAGACTAAACCTTGATTACAGCTGAAGTACAATTTGCACTGATGTTTATGACATCTTTGACTAAATAAAATCAACTTAAATTAGACAGGCTAGTGAGCTTTACTTGGAGTAAATCTTAGAGATTAAAACAGTAATTCTCCTTATTTAAATGGATAAAAACCAGTAGGTACTGCATTTGAAAAAGGGTAATAAAATTATTGAGATATTTCATCTTGAACATAGGATTGTGCTTCTAAGAAGAACAAGAGATTGTATAACATACTATGAATAAATGCATTTTAAAAAAATATTGAAACATTGACATTAGTTCTTGTAAAAACTGATAAATATGAATGTGAAAATGAATAAAATATAAGGTCATCAGCATCTTACCCTATTTTATGAACTTT
Organism: Atrichornis clamosus; assembly: GCA_013400975.1. Classification (NCBI taxonomy): domain Eukaryota; kingdom Metazoa; phylum Chordata; class Aves; order Passeriformes; family Menuridae; genus Atrichornis; species Atrichornis clamosus. The sequence goes on from WBMZ01008351.1 coordinate 20,541, forward strand.
GATCATGTAATGGGGTTTGCATTTGTTTCTCAGATCTGAATGGAGATGGAATTCAAGATAAGACATTAATCATAATTAAACTGACTTTAACAGGTCTATGCTGGCAAATTCTTAACGACAACAAAGAATGCTTAGCCATAATGAACTGCTTCATTCATTAATTTCCTCATTAAGAGGGCTTCCACTTAATAAGTTCAGTAAAAAGTTGACATAATATTGTATTTGTATTCTCTTTTTTATCAATTTCCACTTCAGTGGTATATTATTTGGAAAATGAAATAAATAATTTAAAACATATAATTGCTTGTATATATTCATATAGTAATTCCCTAAGCAATACTGTGTTTATAAGTTGTCAGTGTGCATATTAATTTCTCATACCCACCAATCTCATGTTCATTTATTTACCACTAGCCATTGAGAAACAGATTAAAAAGGACATGTTGCCCCTTCTTTTAAAGTTTTAATAAGGCCAAGTAGGCTAAACAGTATATTCCAATTGAATCCTGCTGGTTGCTGGGACTTGAAAATTACTCATTACAGTTCCCAGTGACTTAATATGTTTGTATGCATGATTATTTATGAATACATGTTAAGTGCCATATAAAATAACACTTTCTCATTTGGATATTAAAATGTAATAATTAGTCAGTATGTACAGGTTCATATTAACTTGATCAATACCATTAATTTACTGAAATGTGTGTCATATTTATAAAAACTGGTGATGGCCTTGTGCAGAATAAACAAAGAATGAACTAAAAATACATTTTCCTTTTTCTTATTCTTCTTCTCTTCCTTTCTTCTTACCACCAAGCCAGATCCTCATAAATATCTATATCACTATTACCCAGAGAATTTAGTAGCTAAGCTTCTGTTTTCCAAAACAATAACAGCATACACACATTCCACATAAGCAAGGAAAAAAGCATATTGTTCCTGCCTTTCCCAGAAACTACCAGATTCAAAGAATCATTGAGCCAGAAAAGAACTTTGTGAGACTATCTCATTGAACCTTCTGCTCAAGTAGAGTTACCTAGAGCTTGTTATCCAGGAGAGAGGCCAGTTGGGTTTTGAGTATCTTCACAGAAAAAACTCCAGAGCTTCTCAGGGCAACCTCTGCTGGTGTTTGGCCATCCCCACAAAATAAAAATATTTTTATGTTCAGAAGAAATTTCATGGTTTTTGAATTTGTGCCTATAGTCTTTTGTTCTGTCAGTGGGCACAACTAAGAGGAGTCTGGCTCCCTCTTCTTCATTTTCTCCCATGTGTCATTTACACTCATGTTTAAGCTCTCCCTGAGCCATCTCTCCAAGCTTGTCAGGTCTAGCTCTCTCACTCTCTCCTCACATGAAAGACGCCCCAGTGCCTTTTTTGCCTTTGAGGCCCTGCACCAGAGTCCCTCCAGCATGTTTGTATCTTTTTTTTACTGGGGAGCTCAGCACTGCACCCAGAATGCCAGATGTACCTCACCAGTGCTGAGTAGAGAGGAAGGATCACCTCACTTAATCTGCTGTCAACACTCAGCATATTGCAGTTCCAGAGGCTGTTTGGTCCTCTTCAGCTCGGTGTTCATGGACCCTCAGGCTTTTTCTGTGAAGATATTTTCCAGCTAAGAAGCCCCCAGCATGTACTGGTGCTTGGGGGTGCATTCCTCTCAAAGGGCAAATCTTTCTATTAACTCCTTTCTCACATCATGAGATTATTTCCAGCCCAATTTTCCATCATGGCAAAGTCCCTCTGGTGTATATGCTAACCCTCTCAGTTTTGCATCCTCTGCAGATTTTTTGAGGGTGCACTCTGTCTCAATGTCCAGGCCCTGGGTGACGTGTTAAACAGTACTGGCCCCAGAATTTTCCACTGTGTAAACCGCTAGTGATCACAGTCTTTTGGGCTTGGCCATTCACCCTTTTTTCAATCTATCTCACCGTCCACTTAACTAGCCAGTAATCTGCCAACTTGTTTATGAGGATGCCACAAGAGACAGTCTCAAATGCCTTTCTAAAGTGGATGTAAATTAACTGCACTGCTCTATCCTTGGCTACCAAGGTAGTCACCTCATTGCAGAAGGCTTTCAGGTTTCACTGGAAGTTGAAAGAGTAACCAAGAAATGAGATAATCCTCTGCTGCTTTTTGCACTAGCAGCAAAAAAACCTAATAGCAAAACCCCGGTGTTATTGTGATCCTTGCCCATGTTCTTTGTTTATAATTTCTGTGTCTTAGATTAGGGAACAAAAATTTAGGATTTAATTGCAAATTGTAATTTAAATGATGCTCTCAAAAAATAAGGCATTGTGTGACAAATTTTCTCTGTAAATATAAAACACTAAGGCTAATCCCATATGATTATGGAAATATGGTTGCAGTGTACAGTGGAACAGGAAGAAAATGTATCTCCTGGACCCATTCAAGATCTTTGTGACCAGCTCTCTTGCTGATGAATCATTAATATTGTAAAAGGTCTAATTGCAATTTCTTTTTTTTGCCAAAAGTCCCATTGCTGGGCACGATGCATTTTTGGGAACTGAAGAGGGTGGTGGTATACACCTAGGAGGTGTCTGAGAGTGGAAAATGCTATAAAGCAGTGGACATTAAGCAGTTTATGGGGTTAAAAGCAGTATATATGGAACTGACATTTGAATCTGAAATGCCTTTATGCTTTTCAATGCCTTCATTAACATATGAATATATACAAGCAATTATATGTTTAAATTTATGTATTTAATTTTCCAGATAATATATCAGAGAAGGGTAAATTGCTAAAAAAGAGAATACAAAATACTATTACCTACACTGTACTTGTGAAGAGTGAAGTAAAGGAGTTTCCAGCCAGTACAGCCCCTGACGAATGAATCTTAATGCATCCAGTGACATTAATACTTTACAGAATTCAAGAATAGCATTACATGTTAATTCTGTATGAAATTCCTTATGATCTGTATTAAGCTGTAATTCTTTACAGTTTCCTGCATTTCTTTTTCAGAATAGTAGGACATGAAACAAATAACAGTGGCAGTGTTTATAAAGCAAGGTCTTCTATCAAAAGAAGACTAAGTCTCAAAACACAGTTTTGCAGAAATTACTGGGTTTGTTGCCTTGAAGATAAATTACCAGTCTCAACTGTTTGTCCAAGAACATATTTGACTGAGATTCCTACTCAAATTCTTTTAATTATTTTTATATACCTTAAAGAAGAATCTAGCAAACTGATTCTACTATTTTCAACAGACAACAACTCACATCTGCTCCAGATAAATAATAATAACATTGTCCTGCAGTTACAAATAAAACCACACAGATTATAAATGTTTTGGGTTTTTTCTCTAAATTGGAGGTCACTGCAAAAAAATGTTAAGATAATAAATCTACCGAATAAACATATTCTCCTGGCACTCAGCAGGGGCCGGCTTGGGCTCATTTGTCTCCACTTCATTATCTTGTCTGCATTATTCAACAGTCTGGTTCATGCTCAATGGGCTTCAAACAACTTTTAACAGCTGAAGTCTTCTTCAGTTTTGACTTACTCACTTTGTAAAACAAATTCGTAAGTTGCTCAAATTGCTATGGTGAATTAATGTCATTAATGCCATAATTGAGTGTTACTTATTCATATGGTACTGTGAATGTTCAACTCGGAATTAGCAAATATACATGGCAAGTTTCCAAAGTTTTCATTTAAGCATGGTTAGATTTAGTTTCATATATGAATAACAGTTGTTAATTCAAAAGGCTTGTTCTACATCATTTACAAATATATATATGATTATTATTGTCTTAAAAGTATAAAATATATATTATTTTATTTTATAAATATTTATTTTATCTACAAAGATAAAATATGTTGAAATAAAACTCTGAACAACTAAATATTTATTTGCATATATTTATAATTTATTGACATGACAGGAGTGCTTTTAAAATCCACAGAATTATGTATTCCTGAAATGTGACTTGGACATATTTCAATCTAAGGGTGTCAAAGATACTTGTAGTACTGCTTATTGGATTTGAACAGCAAGGTTTTGTTAGCAGGGGGCTTCAGGCATGCATGAGGGTGCCAGAATGTTCCCCCATGTCCAACTGAGCTAATGCCAGCTGGCTATAAGGTAGACCTGTCACTGGCCAAGGCAGAGCCCATCACTGATGGTAGTAGTGCCTCTGGAATTACTTATTTAAGAATGAAGGAAAAAAAAACCTGCTGCACAAAAAGCAGCTGAAAGAGAGGAGTGAGAATATGTGTGAGAAACAGCCCTATAGACACTAGGGTCAGTGGGAAAGCAGGGGGACGAGGTGCTCCAGTCAATGGAGCTGACATTCTCCTGAAGCTTTTGATGAAGACCATGGAGGTCTGTGGTGGAGCAGAGATACACCTGCAGCCCGTGGAAGACCCCATGATGGAGCAGGTGGATGCCCTAAGGAGGCTGTGACCCCATGGGAAGCCTGCAGTGGAGCAGGCTCCTGGCAGGACCTGTGGCCTCATGGAGACAGGAGCCCACACTGGAGCAGATTTTCTGACAGGATTTGTGTCCCTGCAGGAGACCCATGCTGGAGCAGTGTGTTCCTGAAGGATGGCACCCCATGAAAGGGAGACATGCTGGAGCAGTTTGTGAAGAACTTCAGCCCATGGGAAGGTGAAGGACCCATGTTGGAGAAGGCTGTGGAGGAATGTCTGCTGTGGGAGGGCATAGTGGAGGACAGGAAGAGCATGAGGAGGAAGGAGCAGAAGAGACGGTATGTGAGGGTCCACAACCACCATTCCTTGTCCCCCTGTGCCAGTGGGAGGGTGGAGGTACAGCAAATCAGGAGTGAAGTTGAGCCTATGAGGAAGGAAGGAAGTGTTGGTTGGTTGGAATGTGTTTTAATATTTGGTTTTATTTCTCACTACCCTACTCTGCCTTATTTGGTAATAAAGCAATTTCCCCAAATTGAACCTGGTTTGCCCAGGACAGTAAATGGTGAGTGATCTCTCCTCTTCTTAACTTGTCCTATAACCCTTTCATTGTATTTTTCTCCCCCTGTCAAGCTAGGGAGTGGGAATGATAGAGCAGCTTCATGGGCACCTGGTGGACAGTTGTGCGGTCAATCCACCATGTGCTGGTTTACTCATTTTCATTTGGAACATGCAGTTCCAAAAGTAGCTTCTTGACAATTGTGGGCCCATATTGTCAATTTCAGCATTGATTTGTGAGAGGGTTATATCTGCTAAAAGAACTGTTGTCATGGGAAAGAAGGTAGAGGATTGTCATTACCTTCAGGCTAGAAGATACAGGTACATGCTTTGAATTTATGAAACCCTCCCTTTTTTTTTCTTATCCTAGGGAAAATAAAATTAAGCAAATCTGAATCCAATAAATCAAATTGTAAGGCATTTCTCAACATGAAATTCTAGAATTTTCAGAAGTTTGGGGGTTTTTTTCCTGGAAATGCAACAAAATACATTTTTGCATTTGAAACAGCTGGCATCCACACAGAAGAAATTCATACTTAAATACTTTCAAAGTAAATACACAACATTCCATGCACTTAGTGGTAAATTTGTGTCAGGAAAAATGCTAAACAACAAAAAGCAAGCTAGAAAATCAAGTTTCTTTCAAATATGTGTGTTTGTCACAGGTCTTAAGATGGACAGGAGTTGTGTCAGACAACAGTCATGTCTCTTCACACCGTTAGGCAGTTCTATCTATTGCCAGACCAAGCTGCATTTTGACTCTTGGTGATACAATTTGTATAGTAGAGACTACATAAACTCCAGAAGACAAATAGGTATGCATGCTACATGGAAAACCCTATACCAGTGTAAAACAAATAGTTTTTATTCCTCCATCAGGTTAGATCACACAGCAACACAACAGCTGAAGCTTGGGAAAACTGAAGGAATAATAAATATCCTTACACACCAATGCTAAATTTATTACAAACTTACCACTGCATGGTAATTTGTAAGGTTTTGCTGCCGGGGAAGAATACATTCTGCAATCTAAAGGCAGATGTATTCCAGCAATCGTACTTCAGCACCAATTGCTTCCAAGTTCATTAACTAGAGGTTATAACTGAATATAGGACAAAACAAAATTCTTTTTGGGCAAGTGAATTGCAGGAACTGCCAAGAATGTATGTAAACACAGAACGGAAGTAAAATATTATTACACAGAAGAACTAATAAAGGCAGCTTAGGGACGTAGAAAATGCCAACTATTTCATACTATCAATTTTTTGTAATTAAACAACTAGAAAATGCCTAACAATGTTGCGGTAACAGTGCTGACAAGTCTGTGAAATAAAAGTGATGTGAAAAAGAACGCATTTGCAAAGAATTAGGCCCTCACCCATTTTCATTATGAATTTCCCACCACCATAACTTCTCTGTCACTCAATAGTCTGACAACATCATGATCCTCCTACAAAATTAATAGCTGAATCTTCCAATTTTGTTTCCTTGCCAAAAATACATGAAAATGGCTGAAATAAAATAGTCAAAAGAATTTTGCTTTGGAAAGCAAGAAGACTCAAAACATTGTTTTTAACTTGGTCTCACATCTGTCTGAAGATCACTTACTGCAATTTGTAAGCTGTGCACTGATACAATACCCAGCTGCTTGGAAGGAGACACCAACACTGAAGCTGCAAATCAATTATTAGACTACAGAAGAGAACTTCACCCATTCTTTCAAAATTTTGAATGTTTAAAGAACACCAACAAGATAAAAAAGAAAGATACCTAAAGAAGATACCAAGAGAATGGAGGAAAATCTTGGGCAGTCAGTAGTTGTGTGAGGATGTGAATTTTTGTACAGTAAGTGGAATTGACTGATGGTTTGCAACAGTTTTGTTGAGATGTGGGCAACTGAAATGTATTTAAAATGAAAAATATATGTTATTAAAGAGATAAAAAAATTATGCCAGGCTTTAAAACACATTTGGCTGCAGACCTGGGATTTCTTCTTGCAACTAGCATGCTGGAAAAAAGCAGAAGACAAAAACTCTGAATGTATATACAATAGTACTGTTTCTTAAAGTATACCTCTTCACTGAGATAAATTTGGTACCAAGAAAATACAGAAGAGCTTTAATACTGGCCAAGGGGCCTCTCTAGGTTTTTGGCACTTCTTTAGGCTCTGTGAAGACAAAAATCTTTGATGGGCTTCTCTAGTAGTGCAGCGAGGGATGATAAATTTATTTCAATGTGACTGGCATACATTTAATGGAACATCAGCATCTTACAACATTTAAAAAAATTATTTTCAAATGTATAGGATTCTTAGGTGGTAAAACCAGTTTACTGTGTAGATGTCTTTGAATAACAGAAGCTGTGGTGCATTTGCTTAGATCATTATCCACCTACCAATTAAGTAATACAACAAACAATCATGATACTACAACAGTGAATCACTCTCCAAAGGCTTAATATTCCACTGTGTACTAAGAAATTAATTTGAATGGGAATAGGAAAGACTGTGTAAGAGAGTACTAATGGTAATGATAGATAAGGTAAACCAAAAATAGAAGTAAGAGACAGAAGTATGAAATCAGAATTCATCATTCATATAGTTAAGAAATCTATCGAGTTGTTCTCATACTTAACTGATTTGAATATATTATGGGCGAATTTTTCTTGTTAGAAACAATATGCCTTCAAAAGCAAGGTCTAACGTTTTTCATTGCTGTAATTTGGTAGAGTTGCTCAGAAGCAACAAGTACTAGTGTAGATGTGGTATTTTTTGAGTAATACATGTTCTTTTAAAGATTTGTAAAAAGGGAGAGCAGAACCCATAACAGCTGTAAAGAGACAAATGTAATCACACAAAGAATTATCAGCTTTATGAACTGATGAGTCTTGACACTACTTGACATTCATTCTCAATTACCACTCTCTTGTTTCTCCTGTTGATTGAATGCACTACAAAATATCTCAAGTAAATGAATGGATTTTGTGAACCCACTGTAGTGCAAGTAGCATGCTTCAAAGTAATTGAGTTAGCCAACAAAGCACTAAATGCTAATTTATACTTTACAGTAGTCACAGACTTTTGAAAATGCACCGTTCCACTCTTTCAGATGTATAGTTTTGAGGAAAACACTCAGTGTTTTGATGCAATAATAAAGAATATTGTAATTAATTTTTAAAAAAGGACATTTAACTTATGACTATCCACAGCAGCAGATGACTAAAGGTGTTAATAGTCCTATTTTACATTTCTCCTAGTTATGTCTCCAGGTAGACTTGTTTGATGGATAGGTTATATTGTATATAATATGTTAATAGAATCATAGAATTGTTCAGGTTGAAAGGGACCTTAAAGATTACTTTGTTCCAACCAACCTGTCATGGGCAGGGACTTCCTCCACCAGACGAGATTGCTCAGAGACACATCCAATCTGGGGCTCAACCTTGACACTGCCAGGGATTGGGCTCTCACAGCTTCTCTGCGTGTCCTGTTGCAGTGTTTCATCACCCTCACAGTAAAGAATTTCTTCCTAATATCTAATCTACAGCTGACCTCCTTCAGCTCAAAGCCATTCCCTCTTGTCCTACTACAACATGCCCTTGTGAAGAAACCTTTTCCAGCTTCCTTGCAGGCCCCCTTCAGGCACTGTAAGGCTGCTATAAGGTCTCCCTGAAGTCTTCTCTTTTCCAGGCTGAACATCCCAGCTCTCAGCTTGTGGTCATGGGAGAGGGGTTCCAGCCCTGTGATAATTTTAATGGTTCTCCCCTGGACTCAATCCAGCAGATCCATGTCTTTCTTGCATTGGGAACCCAAGAGCAGGATGCAGTACTCTGGGTGGGGTCTTACCAGAGCAGAGGGACAGAATCCCCTTCCTGGCTGTGCTGGCCACGCTGCCTTTGATGCAGCCTGGGACAGGATTGGCTTTCTCGGCTGTGGGCACTCGATGAGCTTTTTGTCCACAAACACCCCCAACCCTCAGGGCTGCTCTCAATCCATTTTCCACTCAGACTGTACTTGTGCTTGGGATTGCACCAATTCAGGTGCAAGACCTTACACTTTACTTTGTTGAACTTCATGAGATTTGCATGGGCCCATCTCTGGAGCCTGTCACAGTCCCTCTGGATGGTATCCCTTCCCTCCAGTATGCTGATCACACCACAGAGCTTGGTGTTGACAAACTTGCTGAGGGTGCATTCGATCCCTCTGTCCATGTTGCCAAAAAATATATTTAACAGCACCGGTTATAGCATGTGTTATCAAAGAACATATTCTTAGACCTACATATTTATTTGGGGTAATGAGTTTACTGTAGAATCATTGTTATAACATTGTTATATTAGGAAACTAGAGAAGTTTCTCACAGATTCACCAATCACTCGGTGAACCAGAGAATCAAACCAATTGAGTCAATTGATCAAATCAATTAACTGTGCTAGCAGAAAAAAAAAGTATTTACTTCCTTTCTAAATCTGATTACTACCCAATTTATCTCTAATCCAGAAAGATCTTGCAGGATAGATTAAAGAGGTTGTGGTACTTCCTGTACTGAAGTAATTTTGGAAATAAATCAAACCAAATTTTCAGTAGTATTCAATGACCTATCTTTTACACCAGGTAAGTATAACAATTCTTATTCTTTGTTGTCCAATCTTAGAATATTGATGGGCGATACTGTTTTTTAAGGCATTTGAATATTTGTGCTTTTCATACCACTACTTTTTTATTCTGTTCTTCCGCTAGCTGGATGGCATTCCGATCACTCAGCAGTTCTTACCAACATTCCCCTGACCAGTGTAACACAGAATCTTTCTAACAGACACCTATCCAACAAACATGGTCTTTTTTCTTCTGTCTCCTGTAAGTTTTTTATGGCCACATAGTTTATTTTAGAGTTCACAAGTTTTGTCCATTTTTTTTTACTATCCCATTTGACAGAGGAAAAATAATAAAAGGTTTCACAGCTATTCTATTTAGAAGTGAAATGAATTCCTGAACATGTTGTTGCAACACACAAAAAAATACTATTATCAGTTCAACTGTTGTATTTTACTTTCATTTCCTTCCCTCACTGTATGCCTGTTGGGCTACCAGTAGATATAGAGAGGCAACTCAAATGTTACGATTTAATAGGAAAAGAAAATCAGGCAACAGCACTATGTCACTGAAAAAACATAATATACCACTATTCACTCATGGCTCACATGCATCTTGAACAGGTAAACTGTAAAAACAAAATCAATACAATATGCATAATCAAAGTTATGGGATGGTTTATCTGAGGAGAATCTAAATAAATTAAGATTTTTCAGACTTATGAAGGCCCAGATGAGGCAAGATATGCAGCTGGCTCTTCAAATTGTAAGTGGCTTCCAGATCACTTTTGATGATACTTATCCTTACATTCAAACAGTTACACTGCAATTCATTAAATTTAAACCCTTTGAAGGATGCTTATATGACAAAACTACTATTTAATGGTGTGTGAGGTTCATTGTATTTCTCCCAGCTCTTCTCTGATCTTCTGTAATTTATATTGAACTGTAATATGCACTTCTTCACTCCTGAACTTCACCAAGATCTGTTGAACTATCTACTCAAAGCTAGTTTTAATGTGTGGCCCAGTATCTCATTTCCAGAAAGGAATTAAAATTATTACGAGTTGCCCTGGCCGAGTGTGCTATTCTAATAAAACTGTGCAGAGAGTATAGTTTGTGTTTATTCCCACTTTTCCACAAACTAACATTATACACAACAGTCAAATTGAAATCCAGAAACAAAGCATTAAACCTCCCGCACCTCTACTTGCTGGTTCAGTCCCAGCTACCCCGACAAATTAGAAACAGGCTGATACACTGAGAAGAATCAGACCTCAGTTTGAAGCGTTCCCACCAATGTCCATGAAAGCATTACCCTCATTCTAAACCACCCTGAAATCAACATAAGGTTATCTTCCATCACCATTAATACCTTCAACTGTTGATATGCCTATTCAGAAACAGCTTGTATCTTTCAAATACATGCTGTAAAAAGCTTCAGAGATGGCAGTACAAAAAAAAAAACATCGTTATATATGTGGGTTTGTATTTATGTGTTCAACAGATCATTGCAATATTTCTTTGGCATATGCACACTGACAACCCCTCACAGCATTTGTCTTTTCAAATGGATAAATCTGTTTGAAATGGATTAGCCCTCTTACCTCCCTTGCAGGAATAATTGTACTGATACAAATGTAAATCAGCACTTTTCTGTTACACATCACATTCAAAGCAAATGCTCGCATTACAAAGGATATTGATTTGCTCTGAAGGTGTGAGGCAGCTCAGTGGCACGAAATTCTAATCACCACTTGCTGCCATCTTCTGGTTTCATAAAAATCCACAAATGTGTTTTAAAAGTACTTCTCTTCAAACCAAAATACTTCTTTGGTACAAACACAAAATGAAATACCACTCTTGAAAAAATTTACTGTCCAATTCCATAACAATGTTCATATCTCACAGGTCCAATTCTACAAAAAACAGACGTGAAGTTTTGACAATATAAAAAAAAAGGAAATAAGCCAAAATATTGATAATGCAATTATGTTGCATAGAAGCTAAAACCAATATATTTTTATGACTAAATTCTCAGTGACAGATATGCTTTACTATATAATGCCATTTATGACACACATGTATAGTCTTTCTAATGTATATGTGTATATAAATATGTATAGATATTTAAAATTTAAAACTAGATGATTCAGCAGCAACAACAACACCAAAACAAAGTATAATATATTTTGGGCTTAAGTCCTTTTGACACTCAGAGCACATTATGCTTTTGGACATTGAAGGTCAACCTTAATACAGTATTAGGAGATGTGGAAGGGGAAATCTGGAGAATCCTAAAGCAACTCCTAAGGCCCAAATCAACAAGAATTGAGCAGAGGTATGAAATGGGAGACAAGGCCCTAAATTCTGAGGTTCAAAATACCAGCAGACATGGGAGTACAAAACAATGACACAAGGGCTTGCCAGCTAAATATAAATAAGCTAGTCCTGCAAATGGACTAGGACCTTCATTTCTAGAAAAAGAGATTACCTAGTGTGCACATACAACAAAGTTAATGGTTTGGAAATCCAAAAGGTTTTACCTTACCATAGCACAATATATGAAGATATAATTTTCTTTAGCATGGTGATCCCTTCAAACCTACCCTGCTCAGTTTGAACAGTCCTGTGTCCAAGTCATTTATGAACGTGTTGAAGAGCACAGGGCCAAGGATGGAGCCCTGTGGAACTCTACCAGTGACAGGTCCCCAGTCTGATGTTATCCCATTCACTGTAACCCTTTGTGTCGAGTCCGTGAGCCAGCTGCTCACCCATCCCAGGATGTGTTTATCCAGCTGTGGGCTGGACATTTTGTCCTGAAAGATTCTGTGAGAGACAGCATCAAAAGCTTTCCTGAAATCCAGAAGATTAACAGGCTTCCCTTGATCAAGTGGGTGGGTTAGCGTGTCATAAAAAGAAATCAGGTTTGATAAGCAAGACTTTCCTCACATGAAGCTGTGCTGGTTGTAACCGAGGTGATCTCCTTCATCTGCTTCCTGTCAACAGAGAGGATCTCATGAGTGAATTGGAGATTGGTGTCCGTCTTGGCCATAGCAACCACGAAGTGAATGATTTTAAAATCTCTGTTGGCAGCAGGAAAAGTGTCAGCAACAATTCAACTCTGGACATAAGGAGAGCAGACTTCAGAATACTCAGGGAATTAATAAGCAATGTTCCCATGGAAAATGTTTTTGCAGTTGCTGGGGTCCATCACTGCTGGTCACATTTTAAACTGTACCTCCAAAGGGCAGAGGAACAGGAAATTCCTAAAGGTTGGAAGACAAGCAGGAGAGGCAGAAGGCTAGTTTGGCTGAACAGGGGTCTTCTCTTGGAAATAACACAACAAAAGGAAGGTGCACACCCAGTGGAAGCAAGGTCAGGTGACATGGGAAGAATACAGAGATGTTGCTTGCCACCTTAGGGAGAAAATTCGTGCAGCCAAAGCTCAATTTGAGTTAAAGTTGGCCAGAAATGTGATGATGTGGGGCAAAATTGGACAATAAAAGGAGTTTTTCAAACACATTAATGGCAAAAGGCAGTATAGAAAAAATATCTGACTATTACAGGATGAGGATGGTCATCTCATAAAAAGGGACATGGACAGGGCAGAGGTGTTTAACACATTCTTTGCCTCTGTCTTCAACAGAGGTGATAGACCAAGCGGGTCTCAGTGCCCTAGCTGGAGGATAGTGACTGTGAGAACGGTCAACTCCCAGTCGACCTTGAAGTTGAATGGGATCTGCTCCTCCAGTTGGATCCCTGCAAATCTATGGGGTCTTATAGAATTCTTCTGAAAATTCTCAAAGGGCTAGCTCATGTCATTGCAAAGCCTCTCTCAATGATTTTTGAGCAGTTTTGGGAACCCAGAGAGGTCCCAACTGACTGGAAGCTGGCGAATATTGTCCCAGTTTTCAAGAAGGGCAAGAAGGAGGACTCCAGAAACTACAGGCCTGTCAGTCTCATGTCAATGCCTGGTAAAATCATGGAAAAGATTGTTTTGGGAAATACTGAAAAATACCTGAAAGACAACACAGTCACCAGTCACAGTAAGCATGGCTTCATGAGGGGGAAGCCCTCCTTGTTGAACCTGATTTTCTTCTTTCACCCACCTAGTTGGTCTGCAAAAGCCAGTGGATGTAATCTTTTTGGGTTTCAGTAAAGCTTTTGACATTGTCTCTCACAGGATCCTTCTGGACAAAATGTCCAGCCCACAGCTGGATAAACGCATCATGGGATGGGTGAGCAAGTGGCTCAAAAGTCAAGCACAAAGGGTTGCAGTGAATGGGGAGACACCAGACTGGGGACTTGGACACAGGACTGGAAGGGATACTGAGGAAGTTCACAGAAAATACAAAACTGGGAGGAGCTGTTGACTCCCTAAAGGGCAGGGAAGCCCTGGAGAGAGACCTCAACAAATCAGAGGACTGGGCAATCACCAACCATATGAAGTTCAAGAGGGGAAAGTGCTGGATTCAGCATCTGGGATGGAGCAACCCTGAATATACAGACAGACGGGAATGAGATACTGCACAGCAGCCCCACAGAAAGGGACCTGGGGGATCCTGGTCAAGGGAAGGCTGAATATGAGTCAGGAGTGCCCAGGCAGCCAGGAGGGCCAACCATGACCTGGGGGGCATCAGGCCTAGCATCGCCAGCTGGGCAAGGCAGGGGATTGTCCCACTCTGCTCTGCACTGGGGCAGCCTCACCTCGAGTGCTGAGGGCAGTTTTGGGCACTGCAATATAAAAAAGACATTAAGCTATTAGAGAGCATCCAAAGAAGGACCACAAGGATGGTGGAGGGTCTGGAGGGGAAGCTGTGTGAGAAGCAGCTGAGGTCACTTTGTCTGTTCAGCCTGGAGAAGAGGAGACAGAGCACAGACCTCATTGCAGTTACAACTTCCTTGTGAGGGGAAGAGGAAGGGCAGGCACTCATCTCTCTGGTGACCAGTGACAGGACCTGAGGGAATGGCCTCAAGTTGTGTCAGAAGAGGTTTAGGTTGGATATTAGGAAAAGGTTCTTCACCCAGAGGGTGGCTGGGCATTGGAACAGACTCCCCAGGGAAGTNGAAGCCTGTCTGAGTCAAGAAGCGTTTGTACAATGCCCTCGAGCACATGATGTGATTCTTCAGGTGTCCTGCGTAGGGCTAGGAGTTGGACTTGATAATCCTGATGGATCCCTTCCAACTTAGCATATTCTATGATTCTGTGATTTGGCTTGGTGTGTAAAGACTGTTATGTTGAAATGTGCAGAAATCTAAATGCCACTGAAATTCACAAACTTATTGTTATCCATTTGTCTAAGCCTTTAAAAGTCCGTGGTTTTCTTCTGATGCAAGAAACTCCCTAAAGAAGAACTGATTTTAATGTATTTCACTGGGAAGACTCTGAAGCATGGCAGAGCTTGTAGCCTAGAGCAAGGCATCTATCTCTGGCTGGCTTACTTAAGTGGTAAAACCTCAATGTGCATTTAAGTACCTGCCCTAGTACTTTGGTTCAATTCTTATGCATTCATTAATTATTGCTACCCTTCCTGAAATAATGGATGGGCAGCTTACTGGAATGTCTTGAGAAGGAGGACTTCAGGCATCAAGGTATATAGATTAAGACTTAAAAATTCAAGCCGAGCAACTGCAGTTATCTACAACAAGCTAAACCTTAGGCATTTTTTAAGACTTACTCTTCTAGGTACAGAGGATTGTCCAGTAGAAGTAAAACTGAGAAGAGATGTCAAAGACATTTCTCTATCCTAGATATTCCGTAGCAGAGTATCTGAGTGGTACAGCAGTAGAAACAGTTATGTGCCTCCAGGAAGGAACCCAGAACAAAGACATCCTTGGGCCTTTATAGCCTTCTAACCTATGTAACCATTTTTTCTGCACTCTTTGCACACCTTTTGGTCTAATGGTGGGATTTGTTCTGGGGTCTTCTTTGTTCCTTATTTAATCTTTCTCTGTCTCTGGAGGATCATCACTAGTTTCTTCTCTGCACAGGTTGCTTCTGGTGAAAGTCATGGTTATTTTCTAGTTTGCATTGGCCTTAGCATAACTAAGCAAGAGTTCAAGTTAAGTGTGAATTTGCAGCTTGCATTCTAAGGCATCAGCAACGTTAGTTACTCATGCTAAGAAAAACTACATAGACAAAAGGATTCACTTGAAAAAATTCAGTTATCTAAAGTTAACTACAGTGATCCGTTGGAGTACAAGTGCCCATATACCCATTTCCCATGAAAAAACTCATACAGGGGAACTACTGGATTCAGATTTGCCATTTGACCCATGGAGCCAAGTATTTTCGTTTAGAACTGCAGAGTGAGCAACAGTGCAGAAAGGCTGGGAAGCAAGGCATAGCAATGATGGCTCCAGTCCCTCTGGACTGAGCAGAGAAGGCTAAGTTGACACCCTATTTCAGCAGGCCTAGTCATGGTTTACATCTAAATGTCACTTTGAAGAACTATTTTGCAACGGCCTGTCAACAGGGACTCTCCGAAGACAACAACAATGAATTTTCAACAACATAAATGAATTTTCAAAAGGAGACACAAATGAGGCATTAATCCCTAGGACTTCCAGAAATTATTTTTAGTATCTACACTGTTGTACTTACCCTGTAGACTGATATAAACCTGAAAAAATATCTTTACAATAAGTTCTGTCTTCTCTTCTTGGTCTTTTACCTATGGTACCTAAGAATAAACAATATGGGAAGATCACATAATCTTTTTCTATTTAATTCCATATAGAACACATCCATTCAATGTTAGATTGCTGAGCTGCCAAGGATGCTTTCCAAGTGCCAATTAACTGCAACTATCCAAGACCAACTCCAAATGCAACTACCTTTGTGTTGTGAAAATTTACATTTTTCCAGTGCACTTAATTTTAAAAGGGACATAAGATAACTTAAAATTATTAATGTTATCTGTAATTATTTTTTAAATATGAACTACCAGAAAATGCTTGAGCCCATCAATCCACTACTACGCACAGAAATCTGCATACAGCCACCAGATGGTGCTGTCTCCATCATTAACAAAGCGAGCTCTCCCACTTCAAGTGTCCTTCACATTAGTAGCGAAATTGCTCATTCGCTCTGACTCCTGCAATCCCATGAGTAAAAAAACCAAGTGCCAACTTCAATATCCAGAGGCTTCATTATAGTTAAGACTTCCCACTAGCATTTGAGCTTTGCCACTCCCTCTCTCTGTTTTTTAGGCTTTTTTTTTGGTAATACGTATTCCTGCCTTTTAAGGTCTCTTTGGATTTTAGTACCTTCCTATCAGTTGAGCCGTAACACGGGTTATGACCCATAATACAAATACTGCAAAACAGACCCAGAAATGAACACTTCATGACAAAGAGTCGTATTTCTGGATTGGTGTGCTGGTTTTGGCTGAGATAATTTCTTTCACAGTAGCTAGTATAGGGTTATGCTTTGGATTTGTGCTGGAAACAGTGTTGCTAACTCAGGGATGTTTTCTTTACGGCGAAGCAGTGCCTACATACCAAGGAGGCCTTTTCTGCTCCTCGCAGCAACCCTCCAGTGAACAGGCTGGAGATGTATGAGGAGTTGGGAGGGGACACAACCAGGACAGCTGAAACCAAATGACCAAAAGGATATTCCAGACCACATTTCCTTGGGGAAAAAGGAAGAAGGGGGTGACATTCAGAGTGATGGCATTTTTCTTCCCAAGTCACTGTTACACATGATGGAGCCCTGCCTTCCTGGTGGTGGCTGAATATCTGCCTGTCTGTGGGCAGTGATGAATGAATTCCTTCTTTGGCTTTGCTTGCGTGAATGGTTTTTACTTTACCTATTACACTGTCTTTATCTCAGCTCATGAGTTTTCTCACTTTTGATTCTCTTCTTCTTCCTGCTGCAGGGAAGTGAGTGAGTGTACCACCTGCTGCAGCTTGGTGGTACTTCGTTGCCAGGTGGGATTAGATCATGACATTTGGTCAACTAAACCAAGTGAAAAATTATTTAGCCATATGTTGATCTTCAGATATCACACCACACACTTGCTTTCCTTTCTCTTGTTTCCCTTCCTTCCTGCTTTCCCCCGTGAGACATGCATTTAGCAGACTAAACAGTCTTACAGATTAAATCTGGCATACAAAATACTATTTGACTACTACTACCAACCTTCAGTACTGCTTCAGTGCAGCTGCATTAGCACAATGATATCACCTGAGTGAGGCTCAGTAGCACAACAGAAGTGTGAATGCAGCATAGGAAGTGCAGGCTTCATTGAAGACCATTGCTTAGTGTTTAATTAAAACACAAGTAATATGTCCAACAATTAGGTATCATATCTGAACAGAAGCAAAGTTCCATACATTGAGCAGGACATGCAGCATATTGTGGGTGTTTGTCTCTGCAGCGTAGTAGGAACGTACACTGAGGCCGAATACATGGAGTTGTGCTTCACCCATAGAGGACATAAAGAAATAAAAAGATGAGGATGGCCAATGAGTTCTGTGAATTGATTTCTTAAAATTAAGGAAATAATAGATACTTGCCCTTTGTGTCAAAAAGAGGTCTGTGTCATACAAAATATCAGGTACTATCAGCAGTTCTGTCAATAGTATCTGTAGCTTCTGACTAATTTTATTCACATTGGCTGCTCTTGTGCAAATTTGTCATGTCAAATACTAATATTTTTAGTATTCAGAGTTGCCCTATTGGGGTCATGATGCCATTTCTACTGGAATAAGTAGAAATGTTTACTTTGCTGATAAGAGAATCACTTGGAATGACACTAACAGACAGCAAAACACATGCTACTGCAAAATTTGGCTGTTTGGGAACCCAACTCAGAGTATGTGTGATGGTCCAGGCATCACCACTTTTAAGGTGAGTTGCTAAAGTTACTGCCTTTTTTTCTTTTATGTTTCTTTTTTGCAATTGGAACTCTTTAGAGGCAATCCTTTGCCCACATTTTATCTACACTGGAAAAGTAAGGATCAGGATAGAGCTCCAAAATCCTGTGAGTTATAGTAGAAATACAGTAGGAAAAGGTTTGATACAGGTCTAACAACTCAAAAGATGAAAGATCTCAATATTTCAAGCACTTTAATAGTGAAGCAATTGTTGTACTATGTGTGTTCAAACTGAGTAGTCCTTTCACTCACTCCTTTTTCACTGTCAACTCAAATTTGTTTTTATATGATAATACTTTGGCTTCACTGAAACTTAAAAGGGGTAAAATATGCTTTAATAGGCCTCAGTAATCAAAGACCTAGAAATGTAGTAGAATGAGAAGGTGGAGACATTATCTCTCAGATGGTGTAAAACAAAGAACGGATCCTTTATCTGTGAACTTTTTGGATGGACTAATGGTTTTTCATATATATATATACACGTATGTAAATATAAATCCTTTAAACCAATTTAATGGAAACAATTACTGCTGTTATTAAATAAGTGTCAAAGGTTTTTGTCTGAAACTGTAATCCATATGTTTGGAAGTATACATCAGCATGGCTTTTTTTGGTGTTTGGGATTTTTTTTGCTTAAAGCTATATGTAAATAGGACCTCTCCATACTGTCTTTGTTCAGATCTTTTTCTTAGGTGTGCTTTTAGGCTAGTCACTTTTGCAGATGCTTAATTTACAACAAATTCTACATAATTCCCTCAAACAAAAACATCTTTCCTTCTTTCAGTCGTGAAACCTGGATACATCTGCTCTGAGAAGGTCAGCTAAACTACAAAACCCATGAATACTGCTTGTGTGGGAAGATGATGGGATAAAAAGAGAATGGTATGGAAACCATAGGGAAAATATGGTTCCTACTTCCTGAATGGAATGTGGCCAGCATATCTGACCTCCCCCACACAGCACAACCTCAGGGGGACTAAATGAATGGCAGAGTGGAGCAAAGACACCATGACTACACTCTGTTGAAACCCTTGTAGAGGAGGAAGGAACTTGGTGGTGCTTTCTAGCTGATAAGACACACAGTAACAGAAAACCTGCTGTTGAACTGTGGTGAAATCGCTCTCCTTGGACTGACACAAGTCCCCATCCCAAGGTTATGTCAGGTACTATACTGAGACATTTCCCCCAGCGTACTCACTGAGTGAGATGTATGACTAGAGCCACTCAAGCTCCACCAAAATGTAAAGAAATAGCATAGAAGTGTGTTAAGAATGGGAAGACGTTAGGGAAGACTCCACTGTGACTTCTGGGATCAGTTGACAGGTTTCATCCTAATAGCCCTGTTAAAAATAAAGCAGAACCAGGCCTACTAGAAATGTAAGTAATTGACTTTACTTCATATTCTGCTCAAACAGAAGATTTTACTAAGACAAAATTTTTCCATCATCAATAATTTCAGACAGTAAATTTGCTTTGATTAAAATCAGGGTTTTATTTGTAATGCCTTGTGTTGCCTGACAAACACTTTGATGGGTCAAGGAAAAGGCAAGGATATGTAACAAAAAAAGCTCAGTGTCAGATTTAAATTTATCCTGCAATGCTATTTCCAGACGGTAAGACACGTGTATTACTTTGCACATGCCAATGTAGTATTTCCAATTCTGATTTTTGTTCCATATCATATTGCTTTATAGTGATTATGAATGATTTACCAAATGTAAAAAGAAATGCAAGTTCAGAAACCTGGTGTAAATTACATATATTTAAATGAAGTATAAAGACAGTACTCATAATGTTAAGTGCTTCTAATCAACTAGAAGATCTGCCAATATGCCAAATACATTAGAGAGACATCTTTTGTCTACTGGCATGTTAGACTACAATTTTGAATAAAGCTTGAAGATCAGGGTCTTCCCAGAGAAAGTGTTTAGAAGGTTACAGAACTTCTGAAGTTTCTGTTTTGCCAAACCACTGAATACACTTCCTTTGATGGCAGCAGGAAGAAGGCAATTACTCTCTAGTTTGTTCCTTGAACTGCAACAACTGCCTTCAGAATTTAGCTAAAGTGTTTTATTGATAAGAAGACCTTGGAGTTTGTATTGCATAGCATAATGAGGTGGAAAATTTCAGAGTGGTTTTGTCTTTGGTTTCAAAAGCTTTAAGTAGCTCAGACTCAGTACTACAGACTTACTAAGATTACTACACTTTTCAGCAATTACTACATTGCTGCATATATAATTCAAGAAGTTTACGACTTACACATTTCACCTTGTCCTGAGGAAAAGTTTGTTTAAGTAGAGCAAACATTCCACCATGATTCAGCTGATTCTGAAGGAGATTCAAAAGCAGGTGACTCTGAAAGATTTAGAGATAAGGCACCCCTGTGATGTCTGGTTTTGCTGCAGTTATACTCCCAAGAAATTGTTAAAAAATTTTGAAAGCCCCGTAAGACTGGTTTTGGGGAACACACTAAAGAGGTTCATAGCTCATCCAGGTTTATTCACTGAACTTCATGTTTCTTTGAGTTAAGACCGTTTTGAAAGCACTATATGCAACATGGAAGAAACAAGCATAAGAATTTTCATCTTTATGAACTTGAAAATGTATGCAATCATGGCAGTATGCCTGAAGTTATGTAACATTATTAGACATTAGACATTAGAAGTTTACGAGGTGAGTAAAAACAAGAAGAAACATCTTTTTCATTGGGTTTTGGTGTTTGTTTTTTTTAATGAGCATGTCTACTTTCCTGAATTCTAATATGTGACTGAGAAGGCTGCTTGTGATTGTCCTGGATCAGAGGATAACACAGTATTCTGAAGATGACTTGCCATCTGGCAGACCTGTGAGGTGCTGAGTCACTTCGGTGGAAGTCTGAGCAGCCTTCACCCAGAGGGCAGCAGAAAGCTGACGTGGAATCCCTCATTGTCACAATAAAAGTCTGTGGCCTCCAGGTTCAGCTTGCAGAAATTCTATGAGTGGGAAGCCCAGAAATTTAGTTGCTAACATTCAGCCAGATGTTAAACAGTTTTGTTACACGTGTGAAGTGCCATTAAGGTATTAAGAGCTTTGATTACAAAAATGGGAAAAGTACAGTAATTACTAATTGACTTCAATGGAAACTGCAGGAACACAAAGAACAAGCAGAAAAACTGCTGTCCAGGTTGTTCTGATTGTGTCATATTGGCTCTGATTGTGTCATGTATGTAGACAAAGTTCCCAAATTTTGTGGATATCCCAGGAAGAAATGTTGGTTCATGGAACTGGACAGATGCTCCACAGATGGTCCACTGCTTGATGCACTCTGTTCCTTACTTCTCAGATACTACTCCAACAGAACTTGAAATTACTCTGTACTTGCTAGTGCTAGTGAGCTGTGGGATGTGAAGAAGAGACAAAACAATAAAGTTACTTTGGAAAGCTGACTGGTAGAAGAGAATCCTGAAGATGCATACTGCCAAAGCACAACTTGGAATAGCAAAAGGACAGGAGTAATGTAAGTTGGTCCAACAGCTAACTTTTCCACAACTAAATAGGGAGATATGTGATTGAGTCACAAAATAAGAATGTCCCTATGTTCACACTTTTCTCCAGAGACAGTTTGTAAGAAATATGTTTGCCTGTGTGTAAGAAATTTATAGAAAGCCTACTGCATAAATATTCTCATGTACGTGTATTAATGCATGGATACAGTTACATTTGGTGTGCACAAGCTGCTGATAACATTATTGGTCCAATTTATATCTTTCTAAAGTAGTTTTTGTTTTTGTATTACTGCTGTTTCTCAATAGAAAAAGATGCTAAACTGAATAACTGGAAATGCTGAGATTGAAATTTTTACAAATAATACAAAGTAACTTCAGGGGAACGTAAGCCCCAGTAAGAAAGAGTATTTTTGTCTTCTGTTATCCTTCTTCAATATCACTCTTTCCCCTTCTTTGTATTAATAAATAAAGAACAATGTCATCCCTGATGAAAGTGTATTTCTTCAAATCAAACTACTTCTTTGTAAATTATTTTATTCTGCATGATGAGGGGATGTGAGGCATTGCTGGCATCGCAGGTTGTGATAAGTAGGCATATAAATGCCATAGCAAAAGGAAAGGTCAGAAGTGGTAGGTAGTATTATTTCTGCAAAAAGGAACGAAAACATGTACCATCTCTGTCAGTTTTCTCATTCCTGTTCCCCCAATGGTTTTTTATAATAAATACAAAGGTTCAGTGACACTGACAGAAGGTGAGGTGTGTAAGGAGTCAAGTGGGGCACTCATCGGCTCACTGGGGCCACCTGCTGTGATGGGCCTTCGATGGGCCTTCGGTCCCAGCAGTGAAAAGTCTCTGGCAATCGAGAGTGTGACTGTCATGGAGTTTTGTGAATGGTCAGACTGGCAAGTTTTCTTCACAAGCCTTGTGACTGCAGGGGTCCTCAGCACAGTCACTCAGGGCAAACGTGGCCCAGGCATTTCAATGTGGTTCAGCCAACACTCAAGCCAGAAGACAGCCTGGGAGTCAAGCTCTTTGGAGACATGAATTCAATTCGTTTTAGCCCTTATGCCAGTAATAGCTCAGGCAATTTGGAACAGCTCAGAGATGCAGCAATTTCTAAATTTGCCTAGCCCGGGGGAGAAAAATATTCAAAAACTGTTATGGCTATCTCACATTTAAACCCCTTGGACAAACTAATGGGTCCAGTGGAGGGCAAAAAGATGGTGAAGGAAATGGAGACTTTCCATTTTATGAGGAAAATCTGAGGGAGTCGGGTCTGTTCAGCCTCGAGACGAGACGACTGAGAGGGGACCTCATTAATGTCTATGAGTATCTGAAGGGAGGGTGTCTCAGAGGGTGGATCTGGGCTCTGCTCGGTGCTGCCAAGCAATAGGACAAGAGGCAATGGGCAGAAACTGATGCACAGAAGTTCCACCGGAACATGAGGAAGAAATTCTTTACTGTGCAGTGACCAAGCACTGGAAAAAATTGGCCAGAGAGGTTGTAGAGTCTCCCTCACTGACGATATTAAAGAACCGCCTGGATGCAATCTTGTGCAACGTGCTCTAAAATGACCTGGCTTGAGCAGGGGGAGGTTGGATCAGATAGCCCACGGGGGTCCCTTCCAACCTGACCGATTCTGTAGTAACTCGTACCTTTACAAGCAAACCAGAGCGGCCAGCCAGCGCGAAACCCTTACATTTCCTTTCACACTCTCTGTACATACGGACAGACCCTGGAAAGGAAAAGCCCGAGGAAGCCGGAGGTCCGTGGACCCCGCCGGCTGCCGTAGACTCGGAAAAGCCGCGCCCCTTCCTCCCCGCGCCCGCAGCCGGGGGGG
>WBMZ01008352.1:0-169225 GCA_013400975.1 Atrichornis clamosus
CCGCCGTCCGGCCGCGGGGAACCGCGGAGCGACCGCGCACCCGCCGTGCGCTGCGAGGGGGAGGCGGTGCTTCCAACCCCCACCCCCCCGTCTCCAGGGCGGCAGCGCTGAGCACCGAGCACCGCACGGCCCGCGGGTGACCGGCCGGCGGTGAGGGAGAGGTGGATGCCTCCCCACCGGGAAACCCACCTTCTGGGCCGGGCACTCGGAAAGAAGTGAAAAGTCCGTGTCGAAGGCGTTTTCTGAAATTTTTATCTGCAATCACAAACCGTAATTTTGTTATAGATTTTCCGTTTTCTTGCAACGATGCGCTAGCATGGATTTGTAGATGCACAGATGTGCATATTTTACTATTTTAGTGCATAAGCTGGGAATACTTAGAATTTGAAAGGGTACTAGAGCGAGCGTGATTATTACCATTTTATCATCCCGTTTCTCATGCAGTTTTTTTACATCTAAATGCACATATATTATACTCTGACAGTATTATCCCAAGGCACAAGTCTCCCTTTTTCAGTATTTAACTTGTTCTCAATCAAGCTTACTATGTATGAAGTCTCTTTTCTAACATTTGCAACCCCCATAAGAAAGATTCAAATTTTGTTAGAAAACTGTTCGCTAATGGTCTGGTTTTTATATTTTCTGATTCTGTTGAAACAGACTATGTTGGTTCTGTGCCAGAGGTGTTAGATATTTTTATTTGCAATAAATAAAACCCCACTTCATGGAACAGTAGCTGGGTACTAGGGGACAGCAGGTGATTTTTCTAGTTAAGGAATTAATAAAAATGGAAATATTTGTGTGGTTCAAGTCCTGAATAGAAAAGCCTGTTCAATCAGCAGTGTTGCTAGGTCTGTATGCATAACTGACTCTTGTGTATTTCAATGGGAATTAAGTGCTTTGGGATTGTTGAAGAGTTAGGCCCTCAACAACTCTCATTTTCTTCTAAATTTCCTTAACCCATTGGTTTACACATTAAAATTCAAACACATTACTTGATATCACTGTTCTGAGTCACTGTGTTTTAACCTAGTTTCTCAGTAGTATAAGATGCTCATCTCTGTTGTTTGGATTCTTGTAGGATGCTTTAGTTATCAAGAGTGGAGGGAAAGATTAAGTTGTATTTATTACAGCATTTCATATATCACTGCATATTTCACTAATCATTGTAATGTAGGAATTTCATTGTGATAGAATCTGAAAGGCTCTTTGCATAACTGTACAGGTCGTCTACAGGTTCTTAGTGCACTCCTGTATACCAGGAAGACTTTTTTTGATTTGAAATCCACTCACACCTGAATAGTAGTGAGTGGTTTTAAGGTCTAGGGGCACAGCATTCCTGTAGCTGTTTATTTTAATCCATTACACTGGAAGGAAGAGGATCATAATTCTTATCTCCTCTACTTCCTGATTAGCAGTTTAAAATCTACTTACATATTTAATTTTGTGATGTAATTTTTGTTCTCAACATTCTATTGAAGATCTACAACTTGTGCTTGATCTTGTAGTCCTTAGTAAGGGAAAGACATGTATTTGAAGATGATGGGAATGGATCAGGGACTGCATAGAATGAAGCTTGTACTCTATACTAGTATTCCTATTGTATGTGCATTGTGGTGTTTCAAGAATACCATGTATTTACAGTCAGATATATTCACTAACACATAAGTTTTTCATGTGTTTAAAAGTTCTGACACGTTGCAAAAAGAGACCTGTGCTTCATCTCTCATCAGGAACAGCTAGCATTTTCTTATACCACTTCTGGTTTTGATGCTAATTAATCATCACTTGTCATGGATGACAGCCATCTTTTTTTTCAGTGAGTACTAATTTTCTAATATCAAGTCAGAACAGAGTGGACTTGGATTCAGTTTTCTGCGGTGTTATTTGCTGAGCAGGTTGCAACTGTAATTGCTCAATATATGCTTCAAGTCAACATTTTAGGGAGTGCATAAAATAATACTGGGTAATTGTGGGCAATCATAGGAAGGAAGCATGTGGGGAGAGGGCCTGCAAGCTTTCTGAGATGAAGGCTGGGATGGTGATGCATAGACAGATCGTATTTCATACTTGCATGCTGACTTTACACCACAGATTTTAGACAATTACACAGGCACAGAATGCTGATGGATGGAACAGTTGGTGTACTGCAGGTGAAGGGCCATTCCTTTGCATTAGAACCATTGCTAGTTGGTCATTCTGTTCCAGTTGCTTTCAGTTATCCTGGTTGTGCCTCTTCTCTCCATTCTGTCTGGTATTTGTGGCCTTCTGTTTCTGTGATTAGGGCTTTTTGTATTTCACTAACCATCAGTGTTTACTTAAGAACATCTTGGCTGAAGTTTTGTATGGTTTGACACTTGAATTATCTTCCTAATTTGTGTGAAAGAGAAGTGTTCAAGAGAAATGCTGGCACATGAGGTGCAGGAAGACCTCAGGCTGTCCCTTGGTTAAAAAGTTGTTTCCATGTCTGTAAAGAAAGGTGAGGAGTAACCTGCTGGAGAAACGCTTACTCGGCACGCACTGATCTTCTACAGACTACCAGTATCTGTAGCACATAGTAGGAAGTCCTATCCACTCAGCTATGAATGGTTACACAGCACAGATTCGCTTGATTCCAAACATTTTTACTAGTTAAATTCTTATTTATGGGTTAGAGGTGGGAAGGAAGGTGGGCAGGAATTACTGTGTACATTTCAGACTGTGTCAATTTTGAGATTTAAGACAAGTTGCAAAACAACTTTGATACTGCAACCTCATTTTCCCTGTTGAATGTAGGTCTTCAAGTCATGGCTTTTCAAAACTGTTACTTCTCTGCCATTTCATCTTTCAGGTGCCCAAGGTTTTTGCAGGTAAAATCCCTATGAACCTATAACTCAGCTTCTAAATGCCCCAGGGCATGCAGGTGTTTTTAGTGGTGACAGTAAGGTCCTAAGTTAACCACTTAAATTCTGTCAGGTTTCATGAGCAGCCTTCTCCTGTTCTGTGTAGGTTTTGTGTGATGTGGGTTTCTTTTTTGTTCCTTTCACTTTTGAAAGCTTCGACATCTTTCTGTAAGAGATTATTGGCATCTGAGAATACTGTGGTTAGACAACAAGTTTAGATTTGAGGAATGCCCTTTAAAAATGCCTCTTTTCTGGGATTTTTGTGGTAACACATACCATGGCACTACCTGATTTTTTTTTAGATTCCTTTCTTTTCACGTTAACTTGGAATGTAACAAGAATTCTAAATATGAATTATTTCTGCAATGAAGCTTCACTGTTGTTTCTTTTTCCATCTTTCTAAAATATGAACAGGAGGTGTGTGCCTAAAATTGGCTGGGACAGAGTATTCAGAATCAACACCCACTCATTTCTGTCTGAGTGAAGTATTGACCCACTTTGCGTTTCAAGCATCCAATCCAACAAGTTCTTTTTGTGTTCTGATAATCTCAATGAATAATCCTGCTGCCTGTATCCATGCATCTATTCTTCTGTATGACTGTACCTCTTTAGCATCCAGTTGTGTTCTCATTTGGGCAACCTGACAGTTAGTTTCTGTGAATTTGAAAGCTGGATCAGCACACTTAAGAACAGATTGCAATAAATCTTCAAGAGCTCTGAGATAAATTTAGTGGTTTGGAATTTTCTTATTTCTAGAACTGCAGCTAAAAAGCATCCAGCAGGTACATTGTTGTTATGCAAACCCAAGAACTGTAATTTCTATGAGTTATAAAAAGCTAAAATAACTCTTCTCAAAATAAACATGCCAAACCCCTGGTTACCTAAGATTTTTTTTTCTCGAGGTAATGTGAGGTGAGAACTGTAATCTGTATTTCGAACAACATAAAGGCTATGTTCATAGTACCACTCTCACCTTTTTTTTGTTTAGCAGGCATAATTACAGATGCAAATATAATAGGAAGATTTAAAAAAAAATTTATTGTGGGGTTTTTTCCCTGCTAAATGGAATAGCGTTATAGGTGTATATTACGCACTGGCTTCCATTATTTAAGTAAAATAATAATGCTTTTGACTTAAAAGTTAATTTACGTGGTGATGAACACTATCTATAGTGCATCTTATGACTGACTTAATCAAAGTTTGGGAATGAGTGTTGGAGTTTGTAATGTCTTCTGAAGCAGTGTTTACCCCTGGTTCTTAAATGCACGGATGTAGACACAGTCATCTGGAGTGTCTTACTTACCAATTTACCATTTCTCACAGTATCAAGTTATGTTTCACGCTGCAATATTTGCAATGTGAATTATAGAGGTGCTCTCAAGGAATGGTTTTCTTTTAAAGTTGCTCAGATGATATTTTATACTTAGTTTTGGTTTTATACTTAGTGGGTTAGATTCTGTTGCTAGCATGAAAGGGTCTGTATTATGGATTATACAAATTTACTTAGTGAAGCATTTAATTTCAAGCAGCTAGATGGAGTCTTTGAAAGGCCAAGTTTTTCAATACTTAGACACCACAAGTGTCATTTTAGGCACTAACTGATTACCCAGTGACATTGTTTCAGCCTGGCAGTTCCTGTTGCAGGGGAGCCAGTATTAGCTGGTTTTCAAAGAATGTGTGGAAACCTGCAGTGGTCTAGAAATGCTGCAGTGTTACACAGTGTGGGGTAGGGAATAATACTTAAGTTCTAATTTTTATTTTTATTGTTGCCTGCTACAGTAGGGTGTTGTGGTAGCCTTAATGTGCACTGAAGTAAAAGACCTGTTTAAGGGGAGTGAAAGTCAAAGGGGAAAAATGATGTAGAGATGTCCTTTGCTTTTTTGGAAAATTCATCATACATTCTCATAGTTGCCTGAGATAACTTTATCTTCAAAGGAAAACAAGTGAAAGACCCTAATTAAAATTACAGGCACACACTTTTTCATTAACAAACTGTTCCATGAGCAACGGCTTTATGCATTTTACGTGGCTTTTCTGGTGACCAACAAGATGCAAACATTGTCAGAAATTTCCCTGTCATTGAGGCAGTCATACTTCTACTCTCCTGTGTAACCTGTGTTTAAGAAAATAATGTTCCTGAATGAGGAAAATCACATTTTGGTCTTGCTACGTGACTAATTAATCACTCAACATATTAAAGAAGTTGCATTTTTGTGATGTCTACTCCTCTGGGAATATGTCTGAAGTTAGATGAAGACTTTAAAAGCATTTTGAAAAAAGACAGTGAAAGGGATCATAGGCTCAGGTATGCACTTTTGTGGTCACAAACATAGGTGATAATCACATAAACCTTGCTTCCACAATGACAAAAGCATTACTTTCTTGAAAGGGAAATGTGGGACTCTCTTAATTGCTTTCTTAATTGCTTTTTAAAAAAAATTCTTTGGCAAGAGACACAGAAATAAATAAAAATCCAAGCAGTAGTTAAATTGGAAGAATTGTGTCTAAAACCTGGTATGATAAAATGAAAGTATCATAATAACATCCTTTTGTTACATTAACTTTTAATGTTTTTAAACTCTCAAAATGACAGTTACTTTGTTTCTTGAGAGGGGGATCGGAGGGCATAACTATCCTGCATCAAAAAATGAGAAATTGTTTTCAGATGAGTTACTCTCACCATGATGAACCAGCAAAGCCTGACTGTTCAACAGTAAGGCATAAAGCTAACAGATATGATATTGAATTTTTGTCTGGCAACCCCTGTAGTAATGAATCAGTCTGGACCAAAATACACCCATTACTACTGGTCTTATTCCTTTGTGTTTTATCACATTATGATGTATATTCCAAGTTTTGGGTGATATTGAATGCAATAATGTTAATTATATCTGAAGTAAGCTCTTCATTGTTTTATTTCTTTTGATTAATCCAGTCTTTTGGTGCAACAGATCAATGTTACGTGGCAAATGTTAAGTAAAATACTTTGATGGCTTTAGCTCAGCCTAAAATTTTTTCTAATGAGTTCTTTTCTGTTACTGATCTATGCTTTTCCAAGTGGGCTAGATACTATCCGTACTCTGGAGTCAGCACAGTCTCAACCTTCTGTCTGTTTTGAAACTTCTGAGAGGGAAGGGGGCAGCTAGTACCATAGCCAGCACTTCTGCCACAAGTGATGTGCTGTTTTACTGTTCTGGAGCAAATGGGTTTCTTAGCCAGCTTCTTTATCGTGTCATTGATTAAAAAGAAACACCTAGACAGACACCGGTTGTTAGTGTTCCTTTTCTTCAAAGTGTAACTTAATAAATGGAAGTGTTAAAAAATTGAGTTAGAAACATAATATTTAAGTGCATTTTAACATCATGTTCTTTTACAGTTTGCCTCTAATTTTGAACATCTAATCACTATTCTTTCATCTTCTTCCCAATGTCTTTTATTCCCACTTGGTACTTTCCATTTTCTGTCTTGTTTATGCAAATAAAGAAGTGGGGACTAATAATTTCTCATTTTCAATTATCTAGTGATTTTTTTGGTTTTTTGTGTAGTGATTTTTTAACATATTTTTATAAATCTTGTGATATTATATTTTTTTGTGAAAGTAGATGTGCTTTTGTATGAGTGAGAGAGGATGGAGATACTTTGTAACTTCTGGACTATAGAGGTGGCTTTAAGCATTTTTTATGTTCACCACCTTTAGGAAGAAAGATTTCCGAAGCTCTTTAATGTCTGTAATAATTCAAATAAAATTGAGGTGTTATTTCTTATATTCTGTATTATCCCTCTTGCACAGAAGCACACTTATTCTCCTACGAAATGTCATACTAGCTGTGAAGTATGACAGAAGGATATGTTCTGTGTAAAGATGCTTCTCTGCCTGAAACCATGAGAAGTTTTAAAAACCAGTGAAAGCAACAATATTTTCAAATAGAATTGTTAGGAAATCATTGTTCTCCTGACTAAGGCAGCGTGCTGCTTCAGACATTACTGAAGGCGATGAAAAACAGCACAGGTTTGATAGAAGAAGCAAGGATTACAGAGTTTAATCTTAGGATGCAGGTAAAGAGCGTGATCACTTGAAACGCCACCTTTGCCAAGACAAGCCAACATCCAAATCTGCTCTCAGTATAGAGGGTAATATCCTTTCAAAAATCTAGCGACAGACATGTTTTTGATGGCCTTACCTTTTATGTCAGGTGCCATATGCTGTGCTGTGTCAATTCTCCTTTGGCTACTCACTTTCACTGAATAGCTATTTTTAGTTCCATCTAGAAATGTTCAGGCAGAGTCCTTTGGCTGTAGTTATGGTTTTGCTCTTCTGTTGATTTGTGCAATTTTCTTCCCCTATTCACATGAAATTCAAATACAATCTTTGCCTTAAACACAGAGTTTCCAGTGAAACACCTCAGATTTGGACGTAACTTTATATAACACTATGAGGAGATGTGTTACAATTATGAGAAATGCCCATACAAAATGAAGAATCCATGTGAACTTGCTTACTCATGATAAGTAGAAGGCTATTTTACATTAGCCACCCTTTATAAAATTTCTATCTGTACAGAGAGTGGAAACTGTTGTTACTGTGTATTTACATGAGGCATCCTTTCTCCTTCCTCGTTTTTCAGCTCCCTGCAATATTCAATAAATGAAATTACTCTATTCATAAACCATATTTCTCTATAGTGTCTGGTACAACATACTTGCTATACAATAGCTCTTTTGTTGGCTTCTGGAGGAGCTGCTTTCTGGGGCAGGAATCATGAGAGTTTGGGTCTTTCAGCTGTGTTGGAGCCTTTTTAATTGAACCATTCCTCCTCTCATAGTTTGTTTTACTCCAGACACTCTGGTGGTTTAGTACTGAGAACTATGGGCTGTGAGGCTGATTTAACAGCCTGTTGCTGTAGGTCCTGTTCATCGTCATTTGACTGCCCATTCCTGCTGTCCTTGTTCCAGAACTGGTGGTTTTGTTATGTCGCAGTTACCCAGTTGGGGAATATGAAATAGAAAAAAATGAAGTCTGAAAAGAAGTGAAGAGTGTTCAGTTGGCTGAGCTCAGTGAGTCACTGTGTAATCTGATAAGGAGCATGGCATTGACTCGGGAGAGAAAATGTAGGTGGCCTGAGGATGAGGGGAAGGAGGGAAGCACAACTGCCTTTTTCTCCAGTAGCCAGCTGCTAGGTGGGCATAAGTGATCTGCAAAGCTTGTGTGCTTAAGTGAGCTTCATATGGATCTTGTCTTTTAAAGGTGCAGTTCCCCATAGGTTGGGAGAATGTCATGGAGTCCAGTTGATTCTGTGAAGGAACAGGAGAGGGAATTGAATAATTAGGGAGGATGGCTGAACGAGTTAGGAAGAAACAGACCATATGAATACACTGAGCGTGAAAATGAGAAAGGATAGGAAATGGGAGGGGGTAGGATGACAAAGATTAATGCTAGATTGCCAGTGTGTTCTTTTCCTTTCTAATTTTTTTCTTATAAACTCAGTCCCTGGAGTCAAATGGTTACTTGGGATCTGTACTTCTGGTTTAAGAAAGGTTCTAGAGCTTGCGGTTGCTAAGAGTATATCCAAAGAGTGAGAAACACAGGGCAAATACAAGAAAATATAATTTTTTGTCATCTAAAGAATATGCATGTTTTGCAGTTTCTGACTCATCTAGTGCTTGATCTTGGCTATATTACTTGGCTATATTACTTGGGCATAGATTTACCAGGGAGTGAAAGATGTCCTTAGCACCACCATCAAGACTGGCTGCTGTGCCGTGAACTTCTTTATCAAGAAGGAGTTAATTTGACAGGCATTGCGCTTCTGCTGCCATTTGTATGAATGGAGAAGTAAACTGATGATTGTGAAATATTCCTCTGGTCAGGTGTCTATATCATAAAAAGGAATTCTGAGTGATAAGTTCCATGTTTCTTTTGGTGCAGTAATACAGAAAAGCTGCTCTATATTGTTGGTGAATAGAATTCATCCTAGAAGCCTAAGAAAGTGGAATTGGTCTCTTTGGAAGACATGGGAAGTAGTTCTTAGAACTGAAAAGAAGGGGTAGTTTCAGCTTAGAACTGAAAAGAAGGGGTAGTTTCAGCTGTGGGTCACCTTTGAAGAGAAGCTGTGGAAGCAATTATGCATAGGGCAGGTAGGAAGAATAAAGTTTATAATACAGATTCTGTGGAAGTTTCATAGGGATGGAACTGAGGGGTTTTGTGTGGATAAGGATATTGTTTCATTTGAGGGAGAAGAAAAGAGAGATGAGATAAGATTACTGGATTTCCGTGACTGGGTGTACTGGGATTTCTCAGACTGAAAGGTGTGTGTGTGCGCACATGTGAGCACTGTGCTATGCATATAGACCCTGAAACATCGGGGCAGGTCTGAGAATCCCATGTGTGCTGGACCGAGATCCCATATAAATGCGGCAGGTGTTGTGTGTTCCTGTTCAGACACATCGTACTAAGTGCACATGTCCACTACAGTTGGGTATGACACACTCAATGCACCCAATGTGACCTGGGTGTTCATCCTTCTAAGCATTCTGAAGAATCTTCCTTCCTACCTAATGAGGGCAAAGCAGCGATGTCCAAGGAAATGCAAGCTGAGGAGAAACCCAAGGTTTGCAGATGCAGAAATTCCTCTGGGTGTGCCATTATGAGCCACCACCCATAATTGTGCTGAGGCTGAACTCTTCACAGGATTCAATTTAGAAAGATGACAGGCTGCAACTCACTGAGTATCTTTTTAAGACACATACTTTTGCATTATGTAGAGCCCCCAGGAAATAAAAATTAAAAAGGTGTTTCAGAACTCTTCCTAAGTGTGTCATGGTTCAGAATAATGCCATTAGATAGTAATGCCTGTAGTCTAATACAAAGTGTAAGATAGTGAAGCTCTTTGGAGACAAAGGATGAATGAAGACTTACCAATATAGAACAATGAAGAGATACACACAAAGAAAATACTAAATTGCTAGAGTAACAGATTTAATCTTGACTTTTTACTCTAGGAAGGAGGAGTACCTGAAAGAAAAAGGTAGCAAGGGAGAAAAAGAAACTCAAGAGAATTTACTTTACTGTATGTTTCCCTACGATAATAGAAAAAAGATTAGAAGAATGAAGTTGGTCAAAAGGAAGATCTGCTTAACGTTTACTTTAACACTGAAAGAAAATGTTAAGTAGTCAGGAGAGGAAACAAAATCTAGAGTAGTTAGGATACTGAAATTATAGTCAGTTATGTGGCTACAGTTCCTACTTCTGCTGATCCTGTCCTGCTGCATTATCACATATTTTTCTGTGCTTGTGTTTCCACTTCCTTTTTCCTGTTTATCTGCACAGAGCCTGCAAACCCTTCTGGCTACTGCGATCTTCACATAGTTTAGGAGTTTTCACAGCACGGCCCTGAGCTTATTATGGGCCTTCTGCTTTCTCTTCTATGTGCTGCCTCAGCGCCTGGTAGTGCTATTAATTCCATTAATTGGTGCCACACAATCAAAAAGAAATTGATTTCTCCTCCCTTCTCCCCTGCTTAGTCTGGTTGTTCAGAGCATTGACAAGTCTCAAGGCTGCAGTGCAGTTCATGTGAGCACGTTGTATTCCCGTGGGAAGCCCTGCTGCCGTTGGTGAGACCCTGATTTACAAGAGGAAGGCCTTCACTCATAACCAGGCAGATTTAGTCTAATATTAAATAAATAGCAATCAAATCATCAGGAAGCTTTAATTGGGCAATCGCTGTCAGGATTGGGAAGTTACTTTGCAGTGTCAGAAACAAAGAAAAATATACACCAGTGACTCAGACATTGTTTTCTAAATAGAAAAGCATTAGAAAGTGAGATTAATAATGTTTTGGTTGTTGTTAAAAATAGCTGTACAACCCAAAAACCCTATCACATCTTCTGAAATTACCCAGATCTCAGCTTCTAGAATTAAAGTGATT
Organism: Atrichornis clamosus; assembly: GCA_013400975.1. Classification (NCBI taxonomy): domain Eukaryota; kingdom Metazoa; phylum Chordata; class Aves; order Passeriformes; family Menuridae; genus Atrichornis; species Atrichornis clamosus. The sequence goes on from WBMZ01008352.1 coordinate 10,808, forward strand.
TTTAGTTGCCTAACCTATTGCAGTCTTGATGGTAGAAGTTCTTGATGAGAAATGATGGGCCTAACTACAGTCCTAGGTATAATTCAATTATCTGTCCTTAAGAATTACTGTTGCTACCCATAGAAAGTCTTCAGTTGTTAGTACGGCAGTTCTTCTTTAAATATCCACTTAAGGCTCTAGCTTTCTTGTAAAATATAGACCTTTAGTCCTTTATTTGAAAACCTGAGCCAGAGGACAGCTCATGGATGTTGCAGGTCATGTCCCTGGTAGGTTAGCAAGGGCATGGGCACTAAATCCATGGTGACAGTTTACATGGAGGAGATAGTCAAAGTGCAAATGACAATTTTAAGAAATATACCAGTTTTGTGTATATGTCAAAGTTACCTTGTTTGGGCTATAAAGTGATTTTAGTAAGCTAATCCATATGATATAATTATTAGGACTCATATTTTTTGATGGCTTTAAAATAACTTTTTCATGCTCTTCTTTCTTTCGGAAAAAATATATTCATTAGCTTGTATTTTTGGTACAGAGACTGATAATATTTTTTCTTACTTCATACTTACGCTTTGCATTATATAAAAATGGCTTTAATAGTGCCATCATATGTGTAACTTAGCTAATCTATAACTTACAGAGTGGAAAGTGTATCCTGCTTATGTAAGCTAGTATTTATTTAGCTGTCCCCATTATCTCAGGCCTACTTTATCTGTGGGCAAGATAGAAGTGTCAGCTTTAAGCCTGTGCAACCAATGCACTTGGCCTCAGAGGTCAAATAGTGGTGTCCAACATCCTCTCATTTCAGACTTTTTTTTGCAGCTTCATATTGACATAGTTCTCCATTTTCAACTGCTCGTTAAAGCTAGTACAAGGGACATTTTTCACATTTCTTACTTGGGTGAGGATTTTTTAAGGTCTTGGTCAGGCAAGTAAGTTTTTAATGAAACAAATAATCAGTAATCCATGTGACAAGTCATGAAGGTAAACTATATACTTCCTTCAGCTTTTTTCCAGTAACATTACATATGAATCTGAATTTGAATGAATCTCATTTTCAACAGTAAGTGCTGCTATTATACTGAGAGGTACAAAAGAAAGAGATAAAAACAATATAATTAACAGCAGTTGGGTCACTTATACTTTGGTTTAAGTCTTCATATGTCATATTTTGTGTTTGTCCTCAGGATGAAAGGCATGCTTCTTAAATTTCTTCATAATGACACATTGATGAGCAGATGTGAGTAAGTTTGAGAATATAAAATTTGTAGCCATAATTTTTGGATAGGGATTGACAGCAGTGTACAACTTAGGGCGGTGTAGAAATATATATTCTTTTTTTATTCTTGTTGAAAAACATACCTCCTTTAAATCTTTAAGTTTGATAAACTGAAATGTTTTGTTAAAGCAGCAAGTAGGATTTTTGTGTGATGAGTTACTTTTCAGGTGAACTTCCTCATTTGGCTGAACTGCTTGATGAAGATAATAGTTTGGATGTCTCTAAAGCTCAATTGATTGTAGTAGTTGCACTATACAAGTGCTTGAATGGAGTTTTCCATGACTACTTATACAGTGGCTTTGTGTAATATCTGAACATTTCAAAATTTACCATAGCATTACACAAAAAAGTTGTCTTCTGCTGAAGAATTCATTTCTGGCCATAGCTATAGAACATCTGTCCTTTAAGAGGAAGTGTCTTGCCTGAAGCAACTCTTCCAGTGACTCTTTCTGTGCAGAAGTTGTATGGGGATGTGTTCTTCCTCATGGTGCTTTGCAATATGCTGATTCTGAAAAGCATGGAAGTAGAGCGAGAGGCTTTTATCTGTTCTGATGGTGATCATATCTCTCTCTCTGATTTGTAACATCATCTGTGTAAATGCGGCGATGCACTGGTTAAAGCTTTTTTTTTTTTCTCTGTGACTCTAGTAGCCAAACCTGGGTGAAAAAAAGGGAACATTCAAGTAACGATTACACACAAGATGTTCTAGTTGTGTTTAGGCATAGGGAATTTATGTTTGGATGTGGAAATAACTTAATGTAGGACTGTCCTGATGCAACTGTTTAGACTGAATTTTTGACCTTATATACTTATATTAAAATAAAAAGCCAGTATTTTTTAAATGAACAAAGTTAAATATTATTTAGGTATCTGTGCTGTCTTCATATGACTACCAAATTATGCCTACCATTTTCCCCCATGCCTTCTGGGGAATATGGTTGTGTCTTTTTTCAGGATACATTTCAAGATGTGCAAATGGAATGCAAAAGGTTATCCTTCCTATATGTAGTTACATCAGTTATCTGCTGCAAATCTCTACTATCTTTATATTGTATCTTCATCTGCTGGCTACAACAAGGAAAAGGTACCCTATTGTGACACAAATTGTCCAGACACACTGCAAATGAGACCTGCCTGATGAGTTTTGAGTCTTATTCCTAGGGAACACAAAGCCAGTAACCGTGGTGAGCAAGTAAATCTGTGGAGAGGATCTTGGACTGTGCATTTTCAGCAGGTATTCTTGGTGCCTGCTTTGGAAGCATAGGTTTTGCTTTGTAGGAACAGCCAGCTGGGCAGCACGATGTTCATCCTCAGTAGGCTGTGTCATCTCCTGGGCTCAGACCTCGGCTGTGCCAGGTCTGTGTGTGGTGAAACCTTGACGCTAAAGGGCCTGCTTTCTGGGAGAATCCCAGATGGCAGCCTAGGGGTTGTTCCACAAGCCCCAGCCATTCTTAGATGAAGTCAGAGGCAGTACTATAACTTCTAAGGGCTGAGGCAGAGCAGTGAACCTGGTAGTGCCAGTGGCAAGCAGTTTGGGAACCCCAAAAAGTGGCTGGAGATATGTAGAACACAGATAGCTCTGCACTCAGTGTTAACATTGCCTTTCCCTGACAATTTTGCTACTGCGTCTCTCATCTGATTCTTCAGGATTCATGTTGGGTCTAAATCTGAATAATTCAAGCCTGCACTGTTAAGGTCAAAATGGACACCTGTGTGTCTTTTTCCCTATGTGTTTCTAATCTTCAATTTTAATTTTTTTTTTAGTCTGACTATGATAGGATCCTCATTCTCAGAAGTTTCTTTGCCTTAAGCAGCAGAAGTATCTGTTTTAATTTGACTTGAAATAAAGAGATAATCCATGAAGGCAGAGAATGTTAGAAATCTGTCAAAATTTTGACAAAAACGTTAAGAGGGAAAGAAAAAGTTATCATTAAAGCAATTTCTTTGTAATCTTGTTTGCTGATGAGGAAAATCATAGAAGTAGTTTTGTCTTAACTGATGGATGATAAAAATCCACATGGAAGCTATCAGAGATGGATTTTGCTTCCAATTGAACTGGAATTATTAAGGTGTCTCCCCAGTGGGGGCTGAAGATAGATTCAGGTACACTGATACCTATTAGAAATAAAATAGTTGTCATATGGTAGCATTTAATAGATGGTAGTACACAAAGTTCAGGAAGATTTCCTAGAGTATAGAAACTAATTAGTCAATATTTCTTTTTTATTAGTTAATATAGATATGTAGATACATATTAGCATATTATTAATTCATGCATTTATAATAAAATTTTTTTATATCTGGAGACTGATGGCTTCTGCATGGCAAAAGATTCCTGTATTCTTGCATTTAAAGAGACCAGTCCTTCATTCCAATTTCATTGTGGGGTTTGCTGCTTTTCTCAAATGGTAAAGTTCAAGTGTATATCTCATTAAGCAAATGTTTCATCTATACCTGAATGGACACAGATTAAAATAACAGTTAATTTAATAGTGTTGCTTTTAATAGTAAAAAGATTTTTATAGTTTCCAGTTAGAAAAGCACTGAGTGTAAGCAGTGTCAAACTAAACTGAACATGACTAAGTGTTCTCAAAATGGTCTGAGAGCTTGCAGATAGTCTGCAGTGGTGGTGATTCTGACAGGATTTTGCACATCCTGTGTTGCCTGTGATGGACAAATCAGTGTGACCCTTCTTGTGGGGGGAAAATGGGATACAAGAAGCTTTAGGTCAATCAAGCAACTTCTTATATGTGGAATAAACTCTTTGTGTTCTTAAAATGCTATCTAAAAAGCACTTGGTTGTATTATTTAGGAGTTCCAGGTATAACTGCAGTATATTAATTCTACAGGTATAAAAAAACCTCTTTGTATTTTGCTGGGGTGAAAATTCATTTCCAGAATTTTCTAAGGCAACAAATTCTGACATTTCCAGTTCAGAAGTTCAGAAGTCTCTGTTGCATTGGTGCATATTAAACATTTAGATCTATTTAAAAAGTTGATTACAACATTGCTATGAAGTCTTAGGAGACCAAGTCAATCTCTCACAGGTAAATAACAGGAAATTAAGATGCATGTCTGAATAGATACTAATCTATTCAAAGTGTGTGAATAAAACTTACAATTAGACTGCATATTGCCAACAGTTGTTCAGTTGCTGTACTAAAGGAACATTTCCAAATGACAGGATTTAAATAAATTCTAATAATCAGGGAGCATATGTTAACTTCTTTGACATTTGTTTAGTGATCATTACTGGAGCAAACTTAGGGTTGATTTATGTGGGCAGCTAAAGTCAAGGTAGTTAAATCCGTGTTAGAACTTGCCCACTCTGAATTCTGGTAACTCCCATTCTCCATTTTATGTCACTGTAATTGCTGGTTATTATTTGAAGTTCCACATGAATAGTTTAAAAATTCTTGGTCAAGATTAAAAGAACAAAATGAAAGCAATTTTTGCAATAATTGCAATGCATAGAACTTACGTGGGATATTTAATAACTTCGGCTACACACATTGGGCAGTATAATTTTTTTAAACATCATCTTACATTTATGTTTCTGTATAACTTGTGTAAATCTAATGCTGTAGTAATGTAAAGTTACTGGTGGGGTGGTGTGGGAAGAGAAAGAAAAGCACCTGAGAAGTGTGGTTAGTTGCTGCACACAATTTTAAAATGTATATTCTCCAGGTATTCCTGGGATGCAATTGAAAGGATGTCCATCAATCTTCAAAACATTCATTTACCTAGTTAGATTCTAGGACTTTTTTTTTTTGTAGGCTCCCAGAAGGAAGGAAGGAAATGTTTGTAATTCTGCAGTCACAGAGTAGTGATCTAATTCATTAATGCATTTTAAGCATGCACATGGCTTTGTAATTATTTACGTCTCAGGCATAAAGAATGTCTAAGCGTAAGTGCTTTGCTGAGTCAACTCCTTAATATACCAATTGTTTTTTTCATATATGACCTTCTCCTGATCACCACTCATAAACCCTTAATAAGCATTACTGTAGTTGTACTATAATGGGTCTGGCTGGGACTGGATTATCTGTATAGCAAGCCTGTATGCTGGTTATTTCAGATTTGTGGCTGAAACACTGTTGATACACCAGTCTTTTAGCTATTGCTGAGCAGTAATTGCACAGAGTCCAGGCCTTCTCTGTTCTGCTCTCTGCCCACCAGCAAGCAGGCTTGGGGTGGGCGAGAGGCTGGGAGGGGACACAGCTGGGACAGCTGACCCAACTTGGGCAAAGAGATCCTCCTTACCATATAATGTCATGCTCAGCAATAAAAGCTGGGGAGTAACTTTCCTGAAGTAACTGTTGCCTGGGGACTGGCAGGGCAGTGGGAGGTGATGAGTGATTGCCTTGGTATGTCTTGTTCTTTGTTTTTTTTTTCTCTTTCTTGTGGTTATTAAGCTGTCTTGATCTTGACCCATGAATTTTTCTTGGTTTTGCTTTTCCCATTCTCTTCCCCATGCCACTGGGGGTGGGAGTGAATAAGTGGCTGGTGTGTGCTTAGCTGCTGGTTGGGGTCAACCCACCAGAGGTAGCCCCAAAAATACCTGCTGCTTTATTTCCTAGCATTACCCTCCCTCAGAAAAAAAAGTTGTGTCAGACAGGTTGAAGCTAAGTCAGTGAAGTTTAAACTGGAAATATGATGTGATTTTTTTTTTTTTTTAACAGTTGTAGTAATGAATCACTGCACACAGTGGAACAAGTGATTTCAACTTAGACCTTGAAATTGGAATAAGATTACTTCAGCTGATCAGAAAAAGATCAGCTCTAGCCTATTGAGTTAGCTCTTAGGTAAGGCAGTGATGTGCAGTCAGTGTTGTTTTATGGCTGTAATTTAAGTTCAGGTTGTAATAGTCTTTCCTAGTCTTTATCTATGAGTATTCCGTTTGATGTAAATCCTACAGACCTTTCAGAAAACCAGCAGTTTTCATTTTCTCTTGGCTGAACTGTGAAGTGCATGGCCTTCAGGGTAGAATTTCCAGTGGTTGATAGAGTGCATGGAAACTGAGGAAGATTTCTGAATTACGCTTCAGGGAAACCTTACAGTGTTTCTGCAATAACATGAACTACTGTCATTTGATAAATCCTTGCTGAGTTCAGATAATGATATGGTAGGGATAATTCCACAAGCATGAGATTGTCATGCAGAGATAAAGGACTGCAGAAAGAAGTATAAGCTATCATGAGAAATCTTTGAAAACTATGGGAGAAAACATGATAACTGTTGCCATGACTGGCATAACTGAGAGCATGTCTTTAACCTTTTCTTCTTTATCTGGGAATTAATTAACGTTTTAGAGTAACCTAGTAGCTGAGTTCCCTTTTGACAGCATTCTTGTCTGGAATCCTTGAATGGGAGAAAGGAAGTACTTCAATAATAAAGCCAAAGATCAAAGGCATTCAAAGCTATTTTGTGAGCTCAGCAGTGGTAAAATACATTGGGACAATGATATTTGTAATATTAAGATTAAGATAAGAGGGGAAAATGCCCTTAAAGGATAAATAAGTGAAAAAATGCAGAAAGAGTTTCAGGTAGATATTGCATGTTATAATGTGTGTGGTGGAGTTTGATAAACTGTCATGAGCTTACTCCGTGAAACTTTGTAATTGTCCACCAGGCTCCATCCATTGCTAAGTGTTACAAACACGTGTTTGTGGTCGCTTGAAAAATCAGCGGCAAGTGTATCAGTAAAACCCAGAGTTAATATTAAGCAAGAGCACCACAAAGTTTGGTGGCGAGATTCACCCTACTACTTACAGGACAGTTAAGGCAGGCCAAGAGAAAACAAGCAACAACAGAACTAAAACCAAAATCCAGGCCATCAAAACAGAAATGAACTGAGAACTATCTAGGGGGGTGTGTGTGTGTGTGTGACAAAAGGACAGTGAGGGCACAGATAAAAAGCAATACAGCCTAAAATCTTAACAACACTCAAACCTAACAGTACTTCATCTTATACCTTAAACTTAACAATCTAAGAGAGGAACAACACTTAACTTATAACTTAACAATTTAACAGAGGAATAACACGTAACATTAAACTAACTTATGACTTATGACTTCGAAGTCGAACTTAGCAACTTAAGAGAAGAACACAGCAGCATTTAACTTAGCTTATAGCTTATGTCTTAACCTTACTTACAGGCCTAATTTACTGAGATATCTAAGGCACTTATGCATCTAGGAGAGCAGCATTTCTCTCAGATTTGCTCTAGCGTATGTGCAGGTGTATGCACACAAAGAGTCAGTGCAAGCAAGGTACCTGTGAAAAACTCCCCTCAGAGGTCAGTGAAATACTCACTGCGGATGCTTTTGCATCTCCCCAACGGGCGAAGGATCGGTCCTTGAGTAGTGAGGGTATGAGCCCAGGCCCAGGACTCGTTGCTGTTCGGCAATCCTCCGAGTACAGCAAACGTGAGAGGTTGCTGGCTCTGAGAGGTCCCGCTCAGAGGGAGGTTGCTGGTCACAGCCCGCTGCGGTCCAGGAGAGCTCAAAGGGTCTCGCTCTGGACCACGGTTTATAGGGTTGCAAGAGAGTGGCTTTAGTCATAACAATATTTCATCCTGGCCATAGTTTGGGTTGGTACTTTCTTTGAAAATGTGAGAACAGAGATGTTAAAGAAAACAAGGGATTGTTATGAACAGTCGTTTGTGGGAGCAGGCAATGTCTCTGATAAGCTCAGGAAGAGCTGAGCACAGGTGCCGTCCGTCAAGGCCGAGGCCTAACCAGTATTTCTCACATTTCAGTGCGGCCTGGAAAAGAAGCGGAGGGTGGGGGGGATGCACACTAGTAAGATCAATGATGCATATTTTATCAACTATTACATGCCTGAGTTGGAATTATATCAGAAAGGGTTAGTTCATCCAAGTCAGGGAATTGATTATATGATTTACAAAGGGTTTGTAGTGGAACAAGTCTGCCTGCTTTCCATAGTCTTCCTAAAAAGAATGTAAGTAGCATAGCCCCAAAAATTAATCTTCTTTTATTGAATTGTTACAGATATTTAGTAGGTGAACAGTTAAGAAAAACAGCTGTTTGTTTTCAGACTTCATTCTGTTATGTTTGTTGTATGAACCAAAAGTTTACCACTTTTGTATACCAGTTATTACTATGATTTGAGATCTTAAAAAATGTTACCTTTGCCACTAGTCTCATACTTTAGATTTCCTCATCAGTGCCACCTTAAGGGAAATTTTGTTTGCACCATAGCATCAGAGCTGCCATATGAGCTTTATACTTTCTCTCCTACGTCCAAAGTGCTTTCTCTGTGGGTTGTGTTCCTGTGCTGTGTACTACACTCTTGTGATATTAAATTTAGCTCCACAGCTGTCTGAAATGGCACCAGTGAGTAGTACTGAGACTTTGAAAAAAAGAAAGGAGTTGGTTGTTAATTTTTTAAGTCAATTCCAGGTAACATTCTGAATATTTTCACAAGCAAGATAAATAGGACTACTAATCCTACAGAAGTTTGCTCTCAACTGTTATGCTATCATAGTTAGAAACAAATAGTATGGTACAGACATGTGAATTGTGTTTATGTGGAACATTGCTTAGGGTTGAATAATTTATTTCATAGGGAGATGTGATGATCATTTCATGAACACTTAAAATATATTGAAGTCCATTTTCTTTATAGTCTATAATGTGATTTCACCACTTTTAATTCAAAATTGCTCAAGAAGATTTAAAGCCTGGCTATTTTCCAAAAGAAGGATGCTGGTATTTTTCATTTGTTTCCATAGAAAATGATCTTTTTTGGTAGAAGGAGTGATGTTTACCTTTCTGCTCTTGTTTAAGAATTGAAGGCTTTTAATCTAGTCAGTAAGAATAATGTTAAAGTAGACTTTAAAAAATTTATTTCCTTTATTTCCTGATTTCCTTGCTTTGTTGCTGCAGTAATCAGAAAGGAATTCTAAAGAAAAATGTGTCAATCACTAAAAAGCTTCCTTAGCCTAGTTTCCTTCCACAGGTTTTCCCTCAATTTTATATCTTTCTTGTTTACTTACAGCCTGTATGAAGAGATTAGCAAGCCTAAATTTAGGTGTCTGCTGAAGTGTCCAAGCTTCATTGTAGTCAGTGTATATATATCCAGTAAATCAGTGGAGCCAGGAGAACAATTCTTCTTATCCTAAGTGGACGTACACTGGCTGATCATCTGGGAGGCCTCTAGCCCCTCATGGCTTCTTTATTGACAAAGTCACCACTGACATCACTGTGAAAACTTGTTGTATTTGACTTAATTTGGAACTGCATCCCATCAGAACCTAAGCCACTTAGTCTGTTTGGGCAGGAGAGAGACAGACATCTTCTGAGGGCAATTCACTCTACCTACTTTAAACATCTAATTTAAACCATGAAAAAACAGCATAATACAGCCAGAATCTGTGCACGCTGTGCTGTAGCCTGTAAAAATCTCTACAGTTAAAATGATTGTTGTGTAGTTACTGTTACCAATTACAGGGCAAGATAGAATGTCTCTTAATTAACTTAATAACCTGATAGGTACATTTAGACAGAGCTAATTAGGACTTTCTTGTAATTGGGCCTATGATTAATAGACTGTGAAAATGGCTCATTTGTATTAAATGCATGGACAGTTACAAGGAAATTACAATTTGAGCCTTCATTGAATAACTAATAGAGGACCTCAGGATAGCCCAATAGTGAAAGATATAAAAAATTCTTTATAAATTATTATATATACATTCTTTATATTATTTAGATTATTTAAAAAGAATTAATATATTAAACCACTATTTTAACCTTGTGTTTTTTTCAAGATCTCTTTTTCCCTAATCAGTATGTGCATGAACTCTCTTGGAAGCATCCATAAATGAACGTTTACAAGTAGTTTTTTTTTTAAACAGTCTATGTAACATAGTTCAATAAAACTAGTGATTGTAGGAGCATATGAAGATACCTTTACAGAAGAAAGTAGAACTGGTTTGCACAGTGCAAGGTAAAAATCTTTGAAGGAGTTAACTGACAGTTCTTATATCACCTTGCTCTTCTTTCTCTTTCTGCACTCAGTCAAGGGAGAGCCTAATCTGGGGCAATATAATAGGGAAGCAGCAGAAACTAATGTATTCACCCTAGTGCTCTCGTCTGTAGAAACCATGGAAGTTCTCTTTGGCCCATTTTCTGTGCTCCAGTGTGTCTCGTAGGTGCACAGGGAATTCATAATTACTGACATCTGAATGGCTTCTTCACTTGTTACACAGCTGGGAGAAGGAGACTGAGAGGAGTCCCACTAATAGAAAAGGCATAGGGTGAAAGGAAGACATAGCAGTGGAAAGTAGATAGGAGGAGAGAGATTATGGGTAGTGAACAGTTCATTTGGCAGCATGGAGACCTAATCTGCCACGGCTTTTTATTTGTTGTTATAAGGCACACTGTGCACAGAACAACATACTTTTCTTATTTGAATTGTAGAAAACTTCAGAATTTGAGCTGAAAATGTGAAAAGTATAAATAATATTTTTAAGAGGCATATAAATGTTTTGCATTTCTGTTTTTATGAAGAGTTGAAACTTATCTGATGATTTGTTCACCAAAAAATGAATCTCAGTTTCACTGATCTTGTGACGTTTTCATTCTGCTGTTAGTGCAGAGGCGTCTTCAGTGAGACTAGTTGGTCTTTTCCCTTTTCTTTTTCTTGTGAAACCTTGCCTACTTAGCACATTGTGAGTCAGATCAGACTGCTGCTAACCAAAAAGGAATTTTATTTTTGTGCCTTGTACACTTCAGTTCTTATTTAATACATTCACTTTTGTCATCTTTTTTTGAAGCATTTCAAACGTGTAAGAGTATATTTCGGGTACCATGTAGTATGTTATTCCTGCTGTCTATTAAGATGTCATCTGAGCAACAGATGAGATAATCAAATAAATTTTGGATAATTTATTCAGAAGTTTAAGTTAGTTTTACTAGAGAATGGTGCTAAAATTAGAATACCCTTTAATAGGCATTCCTAATTTGTAACATCTTTTCACCTTCAGTGAAGTACATGTTTTAACTGAAAAAAATTAGCTGAGTGCTCACTAAGTACAGTTAATGTCTGTGTGAAGCTTTTTGGGTTTTTCTGTTGGGTGCCTTGGGTTTGGTTTTATTTTTGTTTCTCTTGCCCCTCCCACCCGTCTACCTCCTGGTATAGCCAAGCAACTGAACACATGCAGATATTTCCACGTAATTGTCAATTTGATGGGGATGATAAATGTCTAAAAGGAAGCGTGAGCTTGGAAGAGAATAGGCTGAGGGCTGAACAAATGGAGTTGGGTCGCTTGAAGAACTGGGTGGCAGAAATTGGTACAAGGGCAAAGGCAGTGAGGGTCATGGAGTTGCAATCGTATTTCTGGGATCTCTCACAGTGTACGTGGCAGAAGGATATGGAAGAGAGATAACACCTCCAGCATGTGAATGTGAATTTACACAGAGCGTATGCCTGAAGCTGTTGTCACTGCTTTTGTTATTGGGATGAAGGTGTTCTTGGTACATTGTTCAGAGTTAGGAACTCCACGGAGATGAGTAAGTTGGAGACCACTTCCAAGCTTTTCTTGGAGCAGCTTGAGAAGCAGATTCCTAAGAGCTTATTTGCTCCTCTTTTGCAATGGAATACTTGTAGTCAATAGCTTTGTCTTGCTTAGATAGCAGATTTTGTAACCTGAGATGCCTTTGTGTTCATTTTTTTAATGACATCTCTGAATGTGCTTGAGACAAATCCGTTTGAGACTTATTATACAAATAAGCAGGGGTTCTTTTGAACTTCATACTTCTTTCAGTTTATGAGTATTCCAGCAATATTATAGTTTTTCTTTTTTTAACTTTAAATGTACAGGATTGGTACAACACATTTGTTATTCCAGATAAAAATAACCTCTATCTACAGTTCTTTAAACTTTTCTAACTGCTGTCACAGAATAGGACTCTCTGGGACAGCACAGATCTCTGTATCACTCAGGTCTTATTATCAATATAACAGTAGATACAAAAAGTGACCCTTTTTAATAGAATCTAATTTCACCTCATCTTGATCTTTAGGATTTTTGCTATGTCTCAGAATAAGGTAAAGAATCTTTCAATCAGTTTTATTTTATTGAATGTGTTTCTGTTAATTAAAGACCATTTCTTCCTGTTACAAGAAAATCAGTGATGGCAACAATCAAGTAGAATTTTTCTTATATTGATATGTAGGCATTCTAAAATTTTTCATTTTTCTGTATTACCTTTTTTAATACTATTTTAATTTTGCAATGTATTATTAATAAGTTGTCATCCATGCATGTCTTAAAAAATTTAATAGAATCAATGCATATATCTCAGTTCTCATAATCTTGTTTTTATTAATCTAAGACAGAAATAATTTTCAAAAAATGTTTCTGAGAAATTATTTAAATTACAAGTCAGCTCTTACAGATGGGCACTTTTTCTTTGGTAATAGAATCCTCTGCAGTGGAAATAATACAGCTATTGTGGTCCATTACAAGCACTAGATTACATCTTTCCATTGTCACTAATTCTGCATTTTGGCAGGGGAAAAAAGAAAAGGTTTGCTGTTAGTGTTGCCAAGCAACCAAAATATGAATTACTCCAATTTCTGAATTTTTCTTATATGATGTATATTGGAGAGTTTCTCCTACCTTGGTGAGAGGCAGTCTAGACGAAGTTACACTCCATAGCTTTAACAATTCTTAGATTAGTAAGTAGCTTAATTTCTCCCTGTGCAGTTCTGGTTCAAAACCAAAGACACCTGGAGTTTTTCATTTCCCTGTAGATAGATGTGAAAAATCATGTCACAGAAGATAATGTCTTCACAAGACATAAGATTGGGCATATTTTCTCCTTTCTGTGGACAAAGATAACTTGCTGTGCCTTAGTAATCCTGTGTGTTGTTATTCATGTTTACTGCTGTTTGGTATACTTCCTCTGAAGTATCTTTTCGCAGCACATTTAACTGATGGTAAAACTAACTGCTGGTATTTGAAAAAATATTTATTAAATGAAAGTGTGTGGAAAATATGAAGTGGAGATAGACTTAAGTGTGTGTAAGTTATTGTAAGATTTATACTCTGGGATAGGTGCAGAGAAAATAAGTGCTTTGAACAACTTAGCTAGTTGTTCTGGGCAGGGGGGTTTTGTTCTGATTTTGTTGTACATTCCTGTAATTCTTTACTTCTGTGGAGCTTGTTCATTTTGCAGTGGCAGCCACAGATTCACTATAGAACTACACGGGTTTCAGGGTCACCTCACCTGCCCTGAGTCTTTCATTTCCTCTAGGGACACGTGCACAGCAGAGCAGCAGCTTCTTTCTGGATTCCTACTATGTTTTATGTCTAGGAAGCCAGGAAGAACCCCAGCAGCAATATGGAGAGTGCTTCTCTTTCTGTGGCCCTGCAAGGCCAAGATGCAGAACAGCAGTTGGATAGTATCAATGCATGGCATAGGAGATGCTTTCCTGTTGACATTGGCTTTGTATCCATGTCTGCATCAGTGTAATAAAATATTTGCTCATGTCTATACATGAAATATATAAAATACAAAATAATATTTTTGAGGACTTGCTTTAAAAACTGTCAACCTGTTTGATCAGACCTTGGAGTTCCCGAATATGAATGCATATTCTAAGCAGATAATTGTTCTGTGTCTGGATGAGATGAAAAATTCACTAATTTTCCTGATACGCCAATTCCCAATGAGAAGAAACTCGTATGTATTGGTCAGAGAAGAGTTACTTGCTGCTCTGAAGAGATGCTTGTTCTGAATCATTAAATGAACAGTATTCAGATTGTTGGGGGTAAATTTGAACAGGCGGCAGGGACTGGTATTTTCAACCTAAATTCCAGTGGATAAACAACTGTATAGGCTAATAACAGTTCAGATATGAGTACTTCATAGGGCAAAGCTAGTAATAGTTTGAGGAGGTGGATGTTTCCAGCTGTTTTCTTCAAAGTGGAAAACAGAGCTTTCCTTTGTAAATGTTCATTTACTTTAGGTAAATACAAGACTAGTTTAGGTGCAGTGTCTCACTAATTTTTTGTTTTGGCTTAATTTTCTAAAGGAGTTGATGACCAAACTGATAACAGAGACACCCGACCAGCCAATCCCATTCCTAATCGATCATCTTCAGTCCAAGCAGGGGAACCGCGGTCAGCTTCAGAGAACATTGTCTGGCTCTGCTGCCCTTTGGGCAGAGAGCGAAACATCAGGTATGTTCTGTGTGCTGGAAAGAGCTAGTCTCCAGTATAGTCTTCCCACACTTACGTGCATGATTTCCTGGATGCACATGTACCTACTGAATAGATACTACTCTGTAGTTTTGAGTGTGCAGAATAAATCCTGTTTATCCAATAGATACTGAATTTAATATTCTTTGCTGGATGTCAGCTCAGCCTATGCACATATCATGTGAGTATTGGTCAGAGTTACAGAGTGGAAACAGTCCCAGCCTCAATGAGAAAGGTTCCCTCACTGTCCTCTTTGCTTTCTCTTTGCTTTGTTTTCCTTTCCCCTCCCATGGTGTATTTGTGACAGAGATTAACTTCTGTTGAGGTATTTTCTTTAGTAATACACATTTTTAATGACGTATTCTTCCAACACTTAATGAGAAGATGCTATGCTACTTTATGAACTCCAGTGTGAATACTTTGATTGTTGATTTACGGAAGCAGTAAAATCATATTCTGAAATAATATCTGCTCTGATTGTAAAGTAGAAATCTTGGTTTTGATGTTCTGGTGCAAGCCAGAACATCAATATTAGTCTTGTGTTTAAAAATTGACTGACTGATGATCTGTTTCAGACTATAGTAGAAAAATAGTTGCTGGTAGTCAAAATATTAGTTTACTGACATATCAACTATTTATATCAAATAGACACTTTGAAGTATAGGCAGTAAAACATGCATAACATGGACCTTAAGGACTTTTACATAACAAAAACCAGACTTTTTAAAATTAAAAACCTATTAATTGATTTCTAAGTTTTGATATTTAGGAATTGAAATAAGTATATTAAGTATAACAGAAATCAGAAATAGGAAGGAAAAAAAGAGCTGTCTTTGGTTTGAACCAATAGACTTTAGGTATTTTTGTATTAATTGTTTACTAAGACTTTGAGAAATTACCCTACAAATGTTATAATTATCTGATTTGATTCTTTTAACAGAAAATAAAGGAACAAGAAGAGATTTTAGAAGTTATGATAAGCCTTGGCAGGTAAATGCAAAAAAGCCTAAAAAGTCAAAGAGTGACCTTGCTGTGTCCAACATCTCTCCACCATCACCGGAGTCCAAGTCGTGTAAGAAAGCTTCATTACATTAATAATTTGTGCATACTTTCAAACCTATAGTATGTTTTTCTTTTGTGTTAGGATTAAAATGGAAAGCAAACTGTGAGCAGATGAAATATGTGTGTGTGTATATATATATATTTATATTTATTTTAGAAGAGTTTGATTCTTGCTTTGCTCTCGTTTGAATTACGAATATTTTATAATGCCCAATGTTGTCATCTGTAGATAGAAAAGAATTCTGGATAGATGGATTAAAAACCAGACTAATATCGGGGTGTCATGCACAATTTTATGTTTGGATACTGATTATAGTTTGATGTTTTAGTCTGCATTGCCATTTTGCATGTGTAAAATCTGTTGTGTTGGTAATGGTCCTAATAACAGATTTTTTTTTCCAGTGAGTCGGGCAAAGCAAAACTATGAATTATGAACAGATACTGTTCAAGATATGAGGGCAGTGTCAGCAGAACAGGTGTACTGCTCTGAGAGTTGGTGAAGGAATCTAAATGTACACGGAAAGAAAAGGCAGAATAGAAAAAGAGTGGCTGAAGAGAATATTGCCAATTACCTGTAAAAAAGTAGTAAAAATAGGAGCAACAAGCCTTAATGAAATATAATGCTTCCTGTTTACTGACCACTGAAGAAATCTAATTTTTAAGCTTGATTCTCAATGTTGGTTTTTTTTCCCAATTATATATATCTACGGTATGCATTCATACATAAATATATTTACACACACAGAGAATTGTTTGTACAAGTTTTTACTGCAAAAAAAATTGAAAAATTATATTTTCTTCTGTTGACTGTTGTAGCTTTTTGAATTTTTTATAATAGCCCAATCTTTATAATAACTCTGAGTGTGATTAGGTGTACCAGCTGAGAACAGAGATACAGTATGCTGCAATAGAATTTTTGTTGTCTTACCGCTAAAAGTAAGATGGGAAAGTCAAGACTTCAGTGGAGTCCAAGGAAAATCTCCCATTGTTCTCTCTAAGTCAAAATACCACACAGAAATGGGTAAAGTAAATAATGATAAATTTATGCAGTAGAGATACTGTGCTTTTGGGTAATTAACAGAAATGTTTTTTACCAAGAATAAATAACTGCAACAAGTGAAAATACGTGTTACAGGTAACAGTGTTCCATAGTACAGCTTTTCTCAGGAATATTTTTTTCTGGAAATGGAGCATTTGTCTCTGTTTCTTCTTCATGGAACACATTCTCTGCTTCAAAAGGACTCAAATCTGATCATCAATTCCACTGTACCTCTCAATGGGCACATGAATTTTTAAGTTTGCTCAAAAGAAGCATGTGGATTTTAATTAATTTTCAAGAGTAAATAGAGATATTCAAATAAATGCTCATAGTCATAATCTGTGTCTGATCTAACGTATTTGCTGGATAGCAGCAATTTATGGAGATCCACTGTTAGAAACAGTGGCCAAAGGTATTGTGAACTGTTCCTGTTGTCATACTGTGTTCCTATCCTTCCTGCCTGTGCTTGCTCTTCAGACTCTCTGGTATGCATCAAATAACTCTCATGCCATCTCCTAAAGATCTCAAATTCTCTGTCTTTATCCCACACAGGGGTGTGACATCATGTCACTCCCTTCACCTGTGTGCCTGTTACAGGTTTCATGCTTGTTGGCCCTTAGGTGGTCCATTAGAGGGACAAAGAGGAGGCTGGACTTTCTAAACTACCAGGTCTCATGTCAAACAAGGAAATCGTTTATACATCTATGATAAGACTGTGGTCAAGGATCTGTTCTTGTGGACTGAAGGACACTTAATAATATTTCTTAGTTGGTAAGACTTACCCTTGAGCTACCCAAGTCCCCAAGTCTAGAAGCAGTGCGTGGGAGTGCAGTTTTACCTACTACAGAGGTAGAATTAGGGTGTGCCTAATGCAACTGGACATGCATAAATACACGGCACTATATGGGATTGATTCTGAGCATGCTGAAAGAGGAGACTAATGTCATTGCAAGGCCATTCTATCATCATCGAAAGGTCATAATGATTGTGGGATGCTCCTGATGAGCCAGAAAAATGCAAATATCGCATCCATTTTGAGGAAGGGCAATCTGATCAGCCTAACCTCACTCTCTGCAAAGGTTATTGAGTAAATTTTTCTGTAAGGTGTTCCTAGCCACAAGGAAAAAAGGTGATTTGAACAGCAAGCATGGATTTATGAGTTCATATATATCTGATCAGATCAACATGGTTGCCCTCTTAGGTGAAATAACTGGCCCTGTGACTGAAGAAACAACAGTGGATGTTTCATGCCTTGCCTTTAGCAAAACCTTTGTCAGCTTCCCATATTCTCCTTATAACTCAATTCATAAGATATGGACTAGATAAGTGGACAACAAAATGTATAGAAAGTTGACTCAAGTTGGATTCAAGGGATTGTGACTAGCAATGCAAAGTCCAATTAGAAAGTCTATCATTAATGGCATGCTAAAGTGACTGGTACTGAGATCAATGCCTTTAAAAGAATTTCTTAATGTCCTGGATCATCAGATAGAATTTCTCTTAGGTTTGCAAGTGAGACCAAATTGGGGGAAGTGGTGGGTATTCTGGATATCAGGGCTGCCACTCAGAGGGATAGGCTTGAGGAATGGGCTGAGAGGGTGCGTTCAAAATCCTGCATCTTGGATGGAATAACCCTGAGGAATAGTATAAACTGGGATATGAACATCTAGAAAGTAGCTTTGCATAAAAAGACGTGGGATGCTAATGGACAAAACCTTGACTATGAACCAGCTGAGGCTTTGTGCTTAAGCGGTGCTGAAGGTGAGCTGCATACTATGCTGCAGTAGCACGAGTGTAGGCAGCAGTGTTTATCGCCTTTTAGATGGCATCTGAAAGACATCGTGAGAGACAGTGGTGTACTGGAGCAAGTTCTGAGGAGGCCCACCAAGATGATGACAGGGTTGGAGCATGTGATGGACGAGGAAAAGCTGAAAGAAATTGGTTTGGTCATACTGAAGAAATGAAAGCTGAGGGGAGATTTCACTGTCACCATCAACTACTATGCTGGAGGATGGTAGAGAAGACATAGGTTCTTCTTGTGTTCTGAAAGCACAAGAGGAAGCAAAGAAATGGAAGAAAGGGTGGTCAAACACTGGAACATGTTGTCCAGAGAGGCTGTGGAATCTCCATCATGGGGGTTAGTCAAAACTGAACTGAATAGTCTGAGCAACCTGCCCTCAGTAGACCAGTTTGGGGCAGCAGGTTGGGCTAGAAGACTTTCAAATTTAGACTTTTCAGCATAATAATCTTCTGACTCCATTCTTTGTGGTTTATGTCCTTTCATATTTTTTTTCCATAGCAGTGGGTTTAAACCTTACTTCATCCTATTGTTTCCATTACTTTTGCCTGCAATTAGTGGTGTCTGCAACTTTTTGAAAATACCTTGTATATTTCAACTATATTTTGTTCTAGTTGCTATAACAGAGATTTGGCTGGTTTCAGCCATGTGCCTTTTTGCCATATCTATTTTCTACCAAATAGATTAATATTGATATTCTTTTGACATTTTTTCTGGGTTCATGCCAAAATCAGTGGGTACCTTGTGTCCCTTTCAACTTCACAGATCAGCAGAAAGCAAGCATGTTTAGAGGTCATTTATTGCTCTGTCCAAATGTGCACACCATATTCCTTTTGTTTTGTGTCTTCAGCTTCTACCTCATTGTATTTTTTTTTTATTCAAAACCTCTTCAAAGAGGTAGTAAGGACTCATCCGAGAAACAGAAAGTTTTGGGCCTGCTGAGACCTAAAGAGTTGCTCTCGGATGTGTGTTTAAAAGAAAAGAACAAACCCCCACACCCAAGAACCTAAAAAGGCCCCCCCCAACTGCCAAAACAAACCCAAAATTTAATAGAGTCCATCTGCTGTATTATGTTCTGTTGCAGAGTTTTTGTCTTACGACTGTCTTGTTCAAATGATCCTGAACTTGTACATTTATTGATAACTGTCATTTCTTTGGAATCTTTGGAAATATGAGGAGTATTTGATTTATTTAATTGGGAAATATTTTTTTCCTTCAGCAGAGTGGTATTGACTGCAGCATTCATGTTATTCCTGTACAAATGTCTCTTCCTTATGCATTCAACCTTTTTACTGGAAAGATTCTTCCAGTCCCTCTTCCTGCCTGTTATGATCTCAGCTGCACCTGAAACACAAACAAGAAGTCTCCATATCTAAGCCATCTGACCACTTGTTTGGTGTATACAAAACCAGAATTAAGCAGAAGCTGCTGCTGTTGTCCGGCAAGGAAGAAGCTTGGAGCTAGGAGTGTTTTTGTGTATATAAATATATTTAATGAAATGTTTAGATGATCACATTCTCTATTTGAAGAAGAACAAATTTGGAGGTTTCAAAGTAGTTTATAAAACAGACTTCTTATTTCCCAGCTAGCTGCTTTTTGGCAAAGTAAGTTGATCTCTTCACCACCTCCATATTAAATCAGACCACAGACTATGTTTTCACACTGCTTCAGTTCAGCATTGTCACCACATCCCGTTTGCAATTACAGTGTTGTGTACTTCTAGTTGCTCTTGGTCAGTCTAGAACTGTAGGCCATCATCCTCTGAGCCTCTAATATCCAGATACTATGTAAACCATTTTGGATTTATTATTAAAGAACTCTAATCTGAATGGTATTACAAAATTTCAAGGCATGAGTAATTTTATGCTCAAAAATATTATACATATATTTGTTCTTTGAGATGTAAGATGGCCCTACAATGTATTAAAGAAATGTAGGATTTCATGAGAAAAAACTGGTCTGATTCTGTCTGCAAATCATGCATTGAAAAGACTTGTACGTGTAGATGAAACTAGTACTGATCTAGTACTATCATCCAGTAAAAAATAAAAGTGTGCTGATTTGTGGCAGAATTCATAACACATCTGTGAATGAATCTAATATGTATTTGTTGCTGGGGCATGCCACCAGAAAATCAGAAATACTGGCACGTGTGTCTTTTCGGTCTCCTAAGAGGAGATGGTGAAATCTCAGCTCCATAAAGAGGTACTCTACATCTTTCTATACAAATGATACAATGTAGATATAATACATCTTCTGAATTGTAGGCAAATAATTCCAAGATAAGGTGTTACATAATATATAAATCTATCAAATATCAGAGATACGGTTGAGGCAGGTAATGCGATGAGGGATTTGAAATTACTGATACAATTTTGGGGAATGACTGAGTGTAATAAAGAAAGATGAAGGTCAGAATTTAATGAAAGGATTTTCTGAAGTGTGTAATGACACATGTACGTAAATGATTCATGATGGACTTCATGCATACAGAGGAGGATCACGTATTTGAAAAGATTCCAAAGTAGGGTCATACGGTCTTTGCATAGTTCTGAATGCTTCCAACAAAGCCATCCATTTGAAAATGACCAGTGTCTGTTGCTCCTACAGTTGAGAAGATAAAAGTTTATATTTTGAAAACATCTGTGAGCAAGGAGAAAATGAACTTGAAAGGACAAATACACACCACATGATGCAATTAAATAGATTTTATTTTCATATCCATTTATTATTTGAAAGACTAAGTAAGAAAGAACTATGTCTTCTCTAGAAGTAATAAAAATTTCAGTCAGTTCTAAATCTGTTTAACTCCCCCCTAAGTTTTGATTTCTCAGAATGAACCAAATCATTGTTGAAACAAATTGTATTGAACTTAGAAATGTTTCCTGACAGCATATCTATTTCACTGAAGAACAAAATGGTTCACTAAAACACAGCTGATAGTACACCAGCATGCAAGTCAAATTCCCACCATGGTTTTGACTTATTTCCCACTATCCATGTGGTGAGATGCAGTCCAAGCTTCCTGTATTTGTGAGACATTTTTCTGAAACTAGCAACCCGATCAATGTCTTGAGCAAGTGTCCCTACCTTTCAAGAAGAGAGTCTTGATACTCTCATTTTCCTGATGTGAGTTGGTCCATATACTTGGCAGTTGCTGATGCTGGAAACTTCACAGCTGTAAAATAGAATTTATGTTGGTTTCATCCAGCTTCTGTCCCATGACAAATTTTGCTTCAAAATCATACGATTTATCAAAAATTCTGTCCTTTTTTGTTTTGAAAAAGGTATTTTGTTTCAAACTGACGTGATATCAAATTCTAGCTTGTGGAAATTTTCTGCAACCTGGCTGCTCTAAGATTTGGTCTCCTTTGTACATGGTTTTACTGTATTGAATTGTTGCCTGTTTATATTGTGGTGGTACTGTGAGATTTTTGTGGTGTGGTGAGTTCAGTATAAACATGGAAAGAAAAGTCTGACATACTGCTAGAGAGTGATGCTGTAGTGTGTGCTGCTGGCACAATGAAGGGTAATGGTATGATGACTGAAAGAGGCTTTAAAGGAGCACGTGATCTCAATGTAAAACAAAGGTGAGTGAAAATAGAAAGAACTCTTTATAGTATTCCTTGTCCAGTTTACTAAATATTTATATTTACAGTTAGTAAAAGTTTAGAAAAAATACTAGGTGGAATATTTTGTTTTCTGTAAATAAGAAAAAAAGGATGAGAAATATTGAAGTTGTGCTATTTAATTTACGTATGCTGTGGTCTGTGAATGGAGCCAGTTTTTGTCACACAAGAATCTGCATAACTTTTGATTGGCACAGCAGTTCTTAAAGCAGGGAATTATAAAATAGTGATTGGCACGTAGAAGTATCAACAAAAATTACAAGCTGCCTATCTGAGTAGAGAGTTTTCATATCCTAAAACCTTAAAGCCTGTATCTACTTGTTGGGAACCACTATAGCTCATTATTTCCATTGTCCTCTGAAGGAAAGATGTTACTTGTCTTTTTTGAATACAGAGCAGAACCAGACTCTGACACTCCAACTTGCTCCTCTCTTCCCTTCTCCTTATTGAGGGTTCTTGTGTCCCATTCCTCCTAATCTTATCTCTGTAGGCCTTTTTTGATGTCTCCTTTGTCTTCTGTCTTTGAAAATGCGTGTAATTGCAGTCTAATATACTAACTTCCCTAATACTCAGGTTCCTGAGTGGGTGTTACAGATCAGGATATACTCAGGGTTGTCACTCTCTATAAATGTCTGGTTTGAAGATGACTTGGTTTATGTCTACAGGAGGTAGAATCACGTTCTTTGTGAAATAAGGACTTCAACATAACTTTGTCCCTTTTCTTTACCTAGGAAAGGTGACTGTTGACTTAACTTCAACTTTCCCTTGTGGAGCTGATCCAAAGTGAAGCAGATTCTATATTCACACAAAGGGAAGTCAGCAATAAGACAAATATCAATAGCAAGTTATTTATGACATTTTGTAATAGCTACCAGGCTAGACGTCAGAGCATAATTTCCCCCTACCATCATAAAGGCACTCTGAAATTCCAAATTATCATGATATCACCTTTTTTGCACAGTCTGTAGTAGTCTGTAAGTTGCCTTCTTAGCATGTAGTGAAAATGAAGTTTATAAGCATAAATTACTTGACAGCTGTCAAAACAGTAAACAAAGATTTCAAAGGGTATGATGGACTTTTCTTTGCAATTATTTTTAAGTGAGTGGTTAGCAACCACTGATGAATGCAACTGGTCCTTTCTGGTGGGAAGGTGGACTAGGCATCATCATCTTCACAGCAGCGTGTGCAGTTCTCAGCATGGTAATGCTGTGTTTGGAGACAACCCAGCAATTCCATTTCATGGCAGAGGCAGCAGCTCCCTTACTTCTGAAAGAACATGTTAAACTGCAGTTCCAGAAACAGCATTGTTTTTGTTTTCATTTCTCCAAATTGTTCAAAATGTTCACATTGTTCAATGAAGCTGTGTTCATTTTGTGTCCTACATGTCTCAGACACTCCTTGTCTTCGTTGTAGGTAAACTTAGCTCATCAGTTGAGAAACTGTTATTTTAAAATCAAATCGAAGGCTTTGGTAATAGATAATGAGCAGCAGACTGTAAGCTCAAGTCTGTGCTCCCAAAGATGGAGTTTGTTTAAGTAGCAAAACAAAGATTACAGGCTGTAGAGCATGAATGATATGGACTTACTTTGTTTCACTGTTTTTAATGAACTGTGTAATCTACACTTTCTGATTTTTGAAAAAAAAAAGTTTTAAAAGTTGTATCTAAAATATTTATTTTTTTCTTCTTGATAAAACACCTAGCAAAGCCAAAAGTACCAGTTACTCATTGTTGTTTTGACATTTTTTTCTTATTGACCCCTAAGCCACAAATTCTATTTTGTTGTAAATGAAATACGTTCATGTGTAGTAGTTTAAATACATTTTTTGTTATTACATTAATTATTTTCAATTATTAGTGTTAATTATTCCTGTCTACCAATAATTCAGTTGCAAGAATCACCCAAAGTATGCATTTTTTCATAGATGTTTTCATTTTTACATCACATTGACCAAAGAAAACGTTTCCAGCTGTTAAAATAGAAGAATAGTTAAGTAATTTCCACTCAAGGTACTTTGAGCCTGTAAACTCATTGTGCAGCTTTTTTTCTGCTGTAGGAGACTGAACTACCAAATCTAAACTTCATCTATATATCTGTGTATATTTAGTGCCAAGGTCAATAGAGCATCCTAAATGGGATTGGAAGACAAAACCGGAGAACCATGATTTTGATGAACTAAATCATATTCTTCAAGAGAGCAAAAAACTTGGAAAAGCCCTTGAGAATCTGTCTCGCAGTAAGTTGATTGATTTTAGTTTTTTAATGTAACCATGCAGCCTGAATTGTAATTTGGAAGTATATATCAGGAAGGTGGTCTTCTATTCAACAAAGACCAAGGTCATTGACATCAGCAGTTACATTCCTGTTGATAAGGTTTACAGAATGTCAGAGACAATTCAGTAGCTGTCCTGGAAATTGAAACTACTACCCCTGCACCACTTTTTTATTTTTTTTTTTAACTTTATTTTTCTACCAGTTTAATGAGCTGAATTAGCTCATAAAGAGATCAACACTAGCAGCTAGCTTAATGAAAATGGTGGGAACATGCAGCAGGGAGATTGCTTCTTTGGGTGGTAGCAGTTACACTGGATTAACCTTTGTAAAACCTTAACCTCATTGATGGAGTTCAGACCTGCCACTGAAAAATAATTAGAAATTTTGTGTCTTGGATATCCTTGACCCCAATCAATTCCTTCCAGTTTTCAAAAGCAATTAAAATATTTTAAGGCATCTCAGATAAATACTCAGAAACATGAAATTCAGTTATTTCTTAATAAAGCCTACATATTATCCCTTAAACTCTCATGTAAGGAATAGCTCTGAGGTTTGCTGGACGTGATCAGGAATACCTGCACTTCTGTTTTTTTCTTTTTCTTTTCTGTAGAAGAGAATTCTGAAGTACGTTCATGGGAGTAAATACTGGTAAAAATTATTAAAGTATGAAATGATGAAAAGTCCTCTTTGCCATGCTACATGAAAACTATGTGTGGCATGATCTGGGAGGCATTTGAATGAGAAATATTTATTTCTTCTCTCTCATTAAATTTAATCCATGGCAG
Source organism: Atrichornis clamosus (assembly GCA_013400975.1). Taxonomy (NCBI): domain Eukaryota; kingdom Metazoa; phylum Chordata; class Aves; order Passeriformes; family Menuridae; genus Atrichornis; species Atrichornis clamosus. Next base: position 35,905 of record WBMZ01008352.1, read on the forward strand.
TTTTTGATTCACTGGAGAATTTACAAATGGTGAGGTCCGAGACACAGCTAAATGAGAAATGGAAAGTCTGTTTTATGGAGAATTTTGAGATTCAGCATTTTTCCAAATTATGCCAAATACCCAAAACTAGTTTGCCCCAATGCTCTCTCCCAAATGTTTTAGATTGATAGCTGCAATTATATTCTGAGCAATTTTCTTACTTGTATTGCAGTAGTATAGTTACAGGGCTTTTTTCAAATACATTTCTAGTAAATTGGTCTATCTGCCTGTAAGGATCTAAACCAACTCTGGTCAGGGTCTCTGACTTGCAGCCTCACTATTGCCTGACTGTGATACTGTGATGGATGCAAGTGTTGTTTTCAAGCCTTTCTCCTTTTGAGATGTGTAGCCAAGCTTAGCACAGATATAGAGACAATTATTTTTGGTTTCAGAAAGGGTTACTTATTCACTCTCTGGAGATAGAACGAATCAGATGTGAAAGTTCAATAATTAATACCTAAATCCACTCTTCAATCCTACATCTTTGTCTTTCCTTTGGACTATTGTGCAAGTTTCACTTTTACCTAGAACTATACCTATACTTCCTTATACCTAAAATAGAGTTTGCAGCATTCTGTACCTGTCTCAGCATCACAGAGTTTTCTAACTAGAGTGGAAAACTCTACAGCTCTTCTGGATCCTACACTTGGACCAGGTGAATGTACCTGATCAGCATTGTTGAAGTCTGGTTTTCATAGAGTTATTTCACAAATGAAATGTTCTTCACTGTTTCTTACTAGTACTTGATGCTTTCTAATGGTTTGTGAAGATAATACAGAATTTGAATCCTATCCCCCAGAGTGCTTTAAATCACTTGCAGTCTGATAAAAAGTTCACTTTCATGAATGTGCTCTCTATTTCTTCATCCAGATCATTAATGGAAATATTTTCAGAACTCTTCATGATCCCATTTCAGATCTGACAACCAGCCCTTGAAAGTTACTCAGTAAGTGTGTTTTTTCCTGCCAGATGTTTATCTAGCTTGCAGTGTTTTCACCTAGATAGTAATTCTCTAGGACAGTAGAGTCTTATAGCTGAAGTATTCTGCCTGTGCTGCTTCTTCTTATTCAATAGGCAGGTTTCCCAGTTGAGAATGCAATTAGACTATTTTGATGGGATACATTCTTGATAAATTCATGTCAGCTCATTCTTATTGCCTTTCTATTCCATTAGATATTGATACATTATTTATTTAACGGTTTTGTCTATGATTCTTGCTGTTGTCTGATTTAGGGTTGGTGATTAGTAGTTCCCCACATCTTCCCTTTTCCTTTTTCAAAGATATGTATTTGCCCTTTTCTATCCTCTCTATTCCTGAAAGACAGTTACTAATGGATTAGAGGTTTCCTCAGTTAGTTAAGTGCTGTAGAGTGAATTTCACAAGATTCTGCCAACTTGAATGTATCTAAATCATCAGAATATCTTTCAGCTTTCCCTTGTCTGGCTTGCAGTTTTTTCTCTTAAAATCACTAGTGTTAAGCATCTATATGAATTAATATTTTTTTGTAAAGGTCAAAGCAGTGAAAGTATTGAACACTGGGAATTCTTTGTATAATCTCTTATTTGCTTTCCTTCTCTTTGATGTAATTGTTCTGTATTTTAATTTGTCCTCCTTTTCTAGTGTATTTATAGTATCTTTTCTTATGGCTTTTTAGGTTCTTATTATAGTTGTTAGTTATACTGCACTTTAACCTTTCTTTTTTGTTTGTATCATTTGAACACTTGCATCAGATTAATTCTAAGCTGTGTGTCCTTGTTTCCAGGGTTGGTACTTCTGATTTTTATTTCATTCCAAGAAATAAAAAAATTCTTAGCTATTATTTCTTACATGTCAGCATGATATAAAAAAATCAAAATGAATAATTGTAAAAGTTTATAAAAATAGAAAAGGTATAATTTTGAAGATAAGTGAGGTTTTTTTGTTCTCCCAGAGAGAGAATGTAAATTGCACGTAGAAAAAATCTTAGGGGGTTTCGATGAATAGACAAGCTTAGGACTTTAAAAGTATAAGGAGCATGAAACTCATTCTGTGCTGTGCTCATACTAACATCCCATGTGGGGAATTTTGAAAAAGCCATCACACGGTCCTATATCTACCATCTCCAGTGCTGATGCTTGTTTTGGGCAGGCTAGTCAGTGCCTTTGATTCTACAAGCGTGCCATGAGTCTAACGCTGCATTTGATACTAATCTTGTTTCAAAGTGGTGTGGGACAGACACTGGGCTCAACAGATAGCTGAGTACACAAATGATCACAACGTACTATCAATGGCTTTATACAGCACCCTCTCATTTCATTCTTCAGTAAATATGGGCAAGAGTGACACATAAAATTAGATGTTTGAAGTTAAATGAATTTTCCATTAAGTTCTGGGATTTGATTACATCTTTTAAGATAAACTTTGGTTCTTGTAGTGAGTTTGCATTACTTTGTTGATGGTTATGCAGCTGACACAGCCTCTGAATTAAATTCTAGTTCCTATTTCTTTGTTTACTATGAAGTAAATGAAGTCTACATACCTGCTTTTAGACAAACTTGTGCACTTCACACAAGATTAGAAATGCCTGTAAGCTTTGGAAGGTGAGACTCGGGCACTTAGATGTCTGGTCTCTTCTATATTCAGTCCTAGTGATTAAAACCAAACTCACTTATGTTTGAACCTTTTTCTCCCAAGCCCCATCAAGACAATATGTGAGTAATTCTTTGCTGCAGTAGGTCTGAGAAACTGACAGTGGCTTCACACTCAGGGTTAAAATTATTTTAGGAGTTTTGAGAGTCTGGAGAAGATTATTATCGTAATTATGCATGGTGGAGCTTGCTGATTTAAGTATACCATTTTTCAGAGACCTACCCACATGGGAGAGCTGAGTTTTGTTTGCTTCTTCAATCAGCTGTATGACATTGAAGTGGATTTGGAACTATCAAGTCATCTATTTAGGGGAGATTTTGGTTTATAAAGCAACATACAGGAATACACTGCATTTCCCTTGTGCATGTTTAATTTTCTTTTATTGCAAGGTCTCGTACCTTTATTGCTGTCATCCTTCTTCCTCTGCTGATGATAAGGAAGAAAAGTTCCATTATATTTCATATGTATGCTCTTGAATTTCACCTTTTGGCCTGTTTGCCTTTAAACAGTTAAATCTTCTGTATAGCTAAGGATCTTGCTAATGAATATGCCTGTCTTTGCCTCCCGCATTTGCTGAAGATGGAAAAGCAGATAACAAGAGATGGAAACCAGTGAATGATGAGAGTTTTGAGTAGGGAAGAAATGAGGACTAAATCAGTGAGTTCTTGCTGCAATTAGGTGTGAAGTCTGCATACTTGATGAACAACTTTGCATCTTTTATAAGAACAGTTATGGATTAGAGTGCATATTAGAAATGTGTACATATTGAGGGTTTCAATTTACCCATGGTAAATTGGGTAACAGCATGTAACAGCTGGTAACAGCACCTGATGACACAGTGTCTTCTGCTGTGAGATAGGTAGTCTTTCATATTCACCTGTATAGCCTTTTAGCAAAGATAACCAACATTTTGTTAGTAGTGTTTGAATGCTTGTTCAGGCCAGATGTATATTACAGATCAGAGGGGAAGAAACAAATTTATCATGCTTTGAATTCAGTTGACATTCTAAGGTCAGAAAATGGTAGTAAGTTAACATTAGCCAAAACTATTTGATAGTGAATCCAAGTCAGTTAGTTGGAGGGAATCCCAGAAACAATGGTATCCACCTATAACCAACAGGAAAAAGACCTTTTAGTTTCTTAATGTCAAAGGGAAGCAATCAATAAACAATCAGTAAATAAGAAAACCAAGTGCCATCTATGTAGGAAATATTGCTGGAAAGCATAATGAATTATAGAATCACAGAATGATTGGGTCTGGAAGGGACCTCTGGAAGTCATCTGGTCCATCCACGCTGCTCAAGCTGGCTCACCTAGACCCAGGTGTTGAGGTTCTTCAATATCTTCAAGAATGAAAGATCTCCAAGTCCCTCCAGCATATCTCAAACAGTTATATACTGTAATGCTGGAATCAGTTGATGTTTTTTATGCATCGATTAGGAAAGGCAAGCAGGATCTTACCTCTTTAAGAAAAATATAAAATAGTGAAACGTAAAAGCATATGTTCTGTTTATCTTTTACAAGGAAGAGGATAAGCAACAAGAGTAAAAATCTCATAGCAAGAAGGGTAGAACTAATTCTAAATGAGATCACAAGATGTTAACAAAGCGCTAAAATCGTGTCCTCAGTTTTGTGGATGAACCTGTGAGTATGTGGGATGTGAGAAGCTTTATATATACATTATGAACTACTTCAATGTATTTAGCAGTCTCTGAAAAACACATTAGAATGGGGTTTCATTTAGAAGCTTCTGCACTATAGAAAACTATTAATAATTTACATTACAGTTATGGAAGATGGACTTGAATGGAATGCCTCTAACATTTATTGAAGCCAGACTTTTCTGATAGTGGTGATCATGATATAACTGTAAGTGTACATCTGCAGAACACATAACTAGGCTTTTATCAATTGCCTTATGAGGTGCATTGTTTTAAGACATAATACATTAGTAATTTTTTTCAGTTGTATACAGTTGTTGATCTGAAATGTACTTGAGTCTATAAAAATGACTTCTGTATTATCAATTGATCATCTAGCCTTAAATGTGTTCTGCTAAATGAACCACAAGACTAGTCGTCAGTGTTCTGTAGAGGATTTTTCCTTTTTTCTCTTCAGTCTGAACTTTAAAATCATGTTATTCTTGAGTGAGATCAATGCTTGTGATTTATTTTGAGATCAACATTTTTAGATAAGCTCAATCAAACCTTTAAGGAAGATAATTTAATCTCAGTACTGCAGCTGTTATCCAATACTGCCTTTGCTCATAAAATCCACTTGCTTTTAGTACGATGTATGAGTAATAATACAAAATAATGATCTTTCCTGAGATCGATACAGGAAGAATATGAGCATAATTGCTACTATTTAATTATAAACTGAGGCTTGTATGGCTAGGAGATCACTGCTACTTTAGTTATAGGTATTCTTTTCGTACAGATGTTAAGATTTTAATCACCTTTGTGAAGGTATTTGTCATTCTGATCCAACCTATCCTAAGTTTCAGGACTAAAGTCTGTTTTTGAGTTACATTTTCCTTTTCTGGAACAGTATTTGGCTTGTTAAAGGATTCCCTAACACTATTGCAGAACTGGGGTTTGTGTGACTGTCATCTCAAATACGGAACTTTCTTAATATGAGGGTATTGACATCATGGGGCAGCAGAACGGGAGCTATGACTGTCCTTGGCTACTGGATGCTGTGGGCTACCCATCTTAACCCATCTACTGCAGCGTACACCTTACCCTAAAGCCATCTGAAAGGCTCTGCTTATCAATCTGTTTTGATTATTCTCAATGAAGATTATCTTGGCCTACGAGGGTTTCTGGAACATAATATTTGGTGTGTACTTTGCATTTTACTTCTCTGTGTTTGCATAATTCATGAGCCACTAAACCTAATCCTGAAACCTGTATTCTCCATTGGAGCCACTCAGAAATTTGGATATAGAAACTCTACAAGTCTAAAGCAGAGATTATTTTGCTAGGGATTAATTATTTTTTATCTTTTTAAAAGCCAATATGAGAAGGAGGGATTAAATCCGTGTTTCCTAGATAGTGACTATATGATGTATAAAGTGCTCCTATGTTGATGAGTGGTGCCTTGTAGATGACAGTTTCTCTGTCCTAATATGGCTAAGTGTTGGGAGGCATATTTATCCTAGGTCAAAATGAAAATGAATACCACTACACTGTGCTGATGCATAGTTGCTTAATAATTTGAGGACATATGCCCCTCATTGGTAAAAACTCTGAGGTTTCATTTCAATATGAGTTCACAGAAAATCTCTTGAGTTACCACTGGAGGAAATATGTCTAATTTTGAAAGTGGTAAAATGACTGTGTAGGTAAAGGAATATTATAAAAATGTCTATTATGACAGTCAATGACAAACATATTTTAAAGTTGTTTGGTGCAACCAGAGCAACCATTTTATGTCCTTTATGATCCAAGGGTGGTGTGAAATAAATAATTCAATTTTCCTCATGTTTGATATGTGATTCAAACAGGTACAGGGACTCGAATATACAGTGCTGCCAACTGCAGTATGGCACAAGGTTTTGCCACAGGTAATGCAAGTACAGCTAAGATGGCCTGTCCCAGCAGTAAGAAGTACTGTGGGTCCCCTGAGGTAGAAGGAGTTGGACAATGCATTGGGGCACTGAACTGCTGGACAGTTGATGCATGATGCAATATTTCTGTGTTCGTGCTCAAAGCTGCAGTATTAATCATGGTAGAATAAGAATGCTGTTTCTGTCCTGGAGTTTGTTACAAAACCTGTGATATGCACTATGAGGTTGACAGTCCAGCCATCCAGAAGTTCTCTGGTCTAGACTTACCTGGAGAAAGAGCTTTGTCAAGTTAGTCAGAGCTGCTTTGAAGTTGTCTTAGTATGTCTAAGCTTTCTATGTTAAAACCCGTGTGTCAAATCCAGAAAGCTTTGTTTGGCAGGTAGGAGAACTGGCTATTGAGAGCTCTGTGGCCATCTTCTGGATGTTTAGGAAAATGCATAAATATTTCCTTCAATATAGAGTTAAATAATGGTAGTCTGACATATATTAAAGTAGAAACATTTTATTTTCTTATGATTGGGTGCACATTAGACTTGTCAGATGTACGTTGTGCCTTTAGAAAAATGTAAGTCTTAAAAAAAGACACTCAACAAATTTTTATTTTTTGTTATTTCTTCCTATAATTATTTAAGGACTACAAATAAAGCAAAAATGATAGATATCACTGAAGTTTCATAACTTTCACACTTATGACAATGCCAGATCTATAATTTCAGGCCTGTATAGCATATGAAAATATTGCCAGCTTTTAAGCTACTGTAAAGCTTATCAGGAATAATGCAGCAGTTAGACATTTTATGACTTGCTATTTCATAGAGTCATAGAGTGGTTTGGGTTGAAGGGACCTTAAAGATTATCTAGTTCCACTCCTTTCCATGGGCTGGGACACCTTCCACTAGATCAAGTTGTTCCAGGCTCCATTTAACCTGGGAACACTTCCAGAGATGGAGTGTCCACAACTTCTCTGAGCAACCTGTTCCAGTGTTTCACCACTCTCACAGTAAAGAATTTTTTCCTAATATCTAATCTAAACCTAACCTCTTTCAGTCTGAAGTCATTACACCTTGTCGATCGCTACACCCCCTTGTAAAAAGTCACTCTACAGCTTTCTGTAGCCCCTTTTTAGGTACTGGAAGGTGCTACAGGTTCTCCCCATAGCCTTCTCTTCTCCAGGCTGAACAACCCCAGCTCTCTCAGCCTATCTTTATAGGGCAGGTGCTCCAGTCCTCTGAGCATCTTCGTGTCTCTCCTCTGGATTCACTCCAGCAGGTGCATGTCCTTCTTGTGTTGGAGGCCTCAGACCTGGACACATGTACTCCAGGTGGGGCCTCACAAGAGCAGTGTAGAGAGGGAGAATCACCCTCGCCATGCTGGCCACCCTTATTTTGATGCAGCCCAGGGTGTTGTTGGGCTTTCTGCAGGTGCGTGTTGGTGGGTAATGTCAAGCTTCTCATCCACCAAACTCAGAAGCCTTTCTACCTAGGGCTGCTCTCAATCCATTCGTTGCCCAGCCCACACTTGTGCTTGGGAGTGCTCTAACCCAGGTATAGGACCTTGCACTTGGCCTTGTTGAACTTCCATGAGTTTCACATAGTCCCCCCATCTCTCAAGCCTGTCAAGGTCCCACTGGATGGCATCCCTTCCCTCCATCATGTCAACTGCACCACACAGCTTGGTGTCATCAGCAAACTTGCTGAGGGTGCACTCGATCCCACTGTCCATGTTACCAATAAAGGCAGTAAACAGCACAAGTCCCAATACCATCCCCTGAAGAATGCCACTCACCACTGGTTTCCATTTGGACATTGAGCCATTGACTACAGTTCTCTGAGTGTGGCCATCCACCAATTCCTTATCCACTGAATGATCCACCAACTAGATCCTTGTCTCTCCGGATAAGAGACAAGGATGTTGTGCAGGACAGTGTCAAATACCCGCACAAGTCCACGTAGTTGGCATCAGTCACTCTTTCTCAAAAAGACCTGAACTTGTGTTATGCCTTTTGTTTTGAAAATTAATTTTATGCTGTTGAATTGAGAATATCAAAGTATAAAAATTACTCTTCAAAGTGAAATAATATCACTGAGTGGAGACACGTTAGGCATTGGATTAATTGTATTTGTTACAGGAGAGCAGCAACAAATAAAATTCTTCTGCTAAGAACTGCATATGCAAAAGCTAGGCATTTGTAAGACTCGTGGAATTGTTATTAATGATGTTCAGTTTTCTTTAGAAAGGAAGTTCATTTCTTGGTAAGCTAGAAATGAAGCAGAATATCCTAAGCAGAAAGTTTGCACCGTGGAAGATACTCATTCTAGATGCAAAAGGGATTTTATTTTGTTAAAACGTAGGGCAAGTATTTTGAGAGGTGGCTTTTACATCAAAGAAGATACTGTGAAGCTGTAATGATCATCATTTTTATTTCTCCATACTTACCATTGTGCTACTGCAGATTGTCACAGGGATAGAAGACTGGGAACAGAAATCTAAGATAGCCATGTAAAGAATGGTTTTAATAATCCATTCTCATTTTTAAAAAGGCATGACAAACTCCAGATTTAATATTTTAAGTGTAAAAATCTGTAAAGTACATGGCAAATACAGTGTGAGATACACTTTATAGGCAATCTGCTTAAGGTAGGCATGATAATAGTAATTAAAGTATAATAAGAATGAATAAATTACATTGTTATTATATTTTTTTGTTAGCCATATTTCATTTAATCATAGCATGCCAGACCTCTCTTGCAATCAGAAAGTACATTGTCCTTCCAGTTCTCTTCAAAACCCAAGCTAGTGACAGAATGAGTGTTCCAGTTGAGGGAAGCTGTGCTAGCATCAGCAGCCTCACTCCAGATTTGTTGCTGATCAGAGATGGCAGTAGTTGTGACTGTGGAGCATTTCTGAAGGACTGTGGAAGCATGTTCATACCAATTATTTCATTGTTCAGCACCCTTACAGCTCAGAGGGTTGTTACACTCAAAAGTGGAAACAAGTGCCCTGAATTTGTCTGTGTAATTCACTAGACAACTGAGTGGGCTGGATACTTGTGATGCCTGATCAAATTTCAGCACCCTTAATTACTTGTAAAAGGGAGGATTTTGTTAAAGACATAAAATTGGCAGTTAGCTACCTAAATAATTACCACTGTAAACCTTGTCCACGAGCCTTAGCTGGTGGGAAGCAAACTTCTCTCCCCTTTAGTTGGAATGGTTAGGAGGAGTAGTAGATCTATTGTACAGATGTCAATCATAGTATGATATAAAACTATAGCAGATGTTGTCTGTGAGAAACAGCTGCTGTAAGAGAAGAGGTAAAGCTTACTCCTTTATTTCTGGATGATTTGCCTTTGACATCAGAAGACCTCTTCCAAGAAAGGCAGAACATTTTTAACAGTCACCTTCTTATCTGCTGCTCAGTATCTTGCAGCAGGGCAGTGATGACACAGCCTTAATACTTCCATTCTCTACATTCATCATCATGCAGAGTCAGGCTTTAAATGCTCTGAGCTGGGGAAAGTCAGAAATAATTGATCATAGTAACTTACATTCTAACAAAGCCATTGGATTTAACGTTGAATAAACTAGATGTGTCCGTTTTTCTGGTGTTAGAGGTTTTTTTGTGATAAGGATTAACTTTTGATGGACAAGGTTACAGTTTGAAGAAGTAACTGTCACGTTAAGAGTTTTTAGTGTATGGACATCTTGGCTATACAGATGAATGTTTTGCCTAAAATTGAAACATTGTTTCCATTAAGAGTAGTTTCACGGAATGGGCTTTCTCTTTGTCTCTGGTATTCTGTGATTTTACAATGCCATTTTCCTATTTAGAATATATAAAAACTAAACCATAGAGAAAATAAGTGAAAATAGTTATATAAAGTACAAACAGCATAATCAATTACTTGTTGTCACCTATATAAAATAAGTGACAGAAAGGTTTTCTTTTTGAAAAATGCTGATGTCTGGATACTAGCAATTACATGAACTGGAGATAGCAACCATTGTTACCATTACTTTATAGCTATTCAGCTATTTCAAATTGTCTGCGTATTACCTCAGAATAAAGTAACTGACAGTAACCTATTTGACTACTGAAAAGTCATGAGTCTGCTAAGGGTTAAGAAGATAACAGAAATCCTAAATACTCCTGTAAGGTAATGATGACTGTAGTTGCATTCTCAGGATTAAGATATTCTGTGAGTTTGGCAACTGCAAAGAGAATTGGTAATAGTTGACCACACACTAACTGTGGTGCAGTAGGGTCTTGGAAGGAAATAGGTGTTTTTACACCCAATGTTTTAGGGGCTATTTGTCCCAGTCTCTGCTAATGGAGTTGTGTTATCAGTGACTAAAAGAGTACTGTTAATATTAATGAGACTCGAGACATAACAAAAAGATCTGTGTGACTGACAGTATGGTAAATACCACCTCCAGAAGAATCATCATGCCAAGATTGCTGTAACAAGCTCCTTACAAACTTTCTTCCCCAGAATCTTTTTTCTTTTCTCTTGATGCCGCATTAGAGAGAGATAGCTAAAAAGAGTTTGCAGGTTTTATTCTGGAACTGCAAAGATAAAAGTTTTCTAAATTTGAAAAGTGTTATTTTGGCAACATGTCCTCAGAAACTGCTAACTCTTTACATGCTTATCTAAAAAGTACGGTTAGTTTTGGTGTCTTGCTACTGTTTTCAATTTAGTAAAAAAGAAATTTGAGGCATTCTGGTCAATTCAATTACTCTGTTCAGTCTTCTCTAAATTTAGAGTAAGTTCTGGGGAGCAATGGGACCTGCAAAAAAAAAAGCATTTTGCTAAAAGCATTCATTTATATTATGGATGTTTTTCAATTTTATGTGCTTATATGTAATTTGATCAGAGAGGTTAGTAGACCTTCTTATGTGAGGCATATAGTAAGTAGTACATACAGGTTTTTTCCATTTGCTACGTGATACTTTTAGTACTGATCTTTGGTAGGCAATAAAGGCAATTGAGTAATAAAAAACATTTGGCATTTTTTTGGAACAGAGTTTTGAAAATAACAGGATTACTTTTTGTAGTTTCTTTTACCATATTTGAAAATAATATTTTTAAGGAGTAAGTCAACACAGGATAAAATTGCTGTCCACTCCCAAGTTACAAAGACCCATTCACAGAGATTTGTGAAAGCAGAAGAAAAGGGTACCAACTTCACTACGAGGAAATAAACCCGTATCAGAACAAAATGAACTATATTATCATTATGAGAAGTTGCTAAGAAAAGGTAGTTTGACTGTTTAGAGAGAGAGTATATATGTTTGTAGAATGGATTGACCTTGGTGATGCAAAATATATCCATGTGACGGAGAGCTGGTTGATGATAATCAGGTTTTCAAAGATGAGGTGAAAAGAACCTTAAATTAGGTTTTTACTACCTCAAGAGTGCAGTTATCTTCTCTCTAGTACACATCCATTTTGGATTGAAGACATTCATACCACAGTAAAGTCTGGTTGATGCAACCTGCTTATTATACTGTATGGGCATTAGTGTAGAGTCTGAGCTAAATCATAGTCTGAAGTTATTAAAATGATTAATTGCAGTGAGGGATAGAAGGATTAGTCAAAACAGATATTTTCAATTTAATCTACTTTAGAACTATTGAATTGCTGTAAATATTTTGTTAACTACTGCCATGTTTGTCATGTGTTGATGAGGTCTTTAAATTATAATTGCAGTTCTTCTAATACTTCATCCCTTTAAAACCAAAAATCACTATAACGAATTAATCTAAACTGAGAATTTGCCATATAGAGTTAATGGTTAAAAGCACAGTAAAAAATGCCAAAGAATCAATGTAGTTATGGTATACCAAATAGTATAGGCTTGTATATGCATATGCGTATATAAGCTTATACTGCTGCAATTTTGAGTGTGATTTTAGAAAGACTAACTCTCTACTCAGCTGATACTACATATTTTGCAAATCATCTCTTACATCCCTTCAAAGAAGGTGTCTTGATAACATAATACGAATTAGAAAACAGCTCTCAAGTGTGTGTTCTTCCTATGCTTGGGTACTTCTCCACTTTATTTTCACCACCAGGAGAAGCTTGTCTTTGGTTTTTGAAGTTCTAACCTGGAAATGTTTCTCATCAAACCTCCTAAGAATCTGGGAAGTGCTTGCTTCCAGTGTGTCAGAATTTTCAACATGGTAGCATTAAAGATATGATTTGATCCTGATTTGATAAATGCTTTGATCATGCCTTGTGATGTATTAAAAATTCTGACCCCAGCTCTGAATAATTAATGTGCTACAGAATAGGAATAATTAAAACAGAAAACACGATGGAAGCAAGCATAGGAAAGCATTGGGCAGGCATCTGCAGAAAAGATGAGCAACTACACAAGTTCTTGTTCAGAGAATTTAGAACACCTGTTTTGCATTCTATTGTAAAACATTACTTAAATCTCAGAAGTTCCTCCTGTTTTTATAGGATCATTTGTACATTGTATCATGAAGAAGGAGAGAAGAGAAATGTCCATATTGCCCTGTAATTGCAGCATGATGTGTTATGCATGCTGGACAGGGTGAGATTTGCATAATGTGTCCACTGGCATATCTGATATTGCTGATTTAATTTTAGAAAGCAGATAGAAATACACTAAAGTTTGTTGTCACTTTACTGGCACATCTGCTGTTTTCATTTCCATAGTTTTTTGAAAAGTCATTTTGATAATATTTCAGCTGAGGAAAGTTCAGAGTGTATTGTTTTCTGCCAATTTCACTAGTGGAACAAAACATGATACATTGCACGGTACAGCAGTATGCAGAGAACAGTATGTATACTTTTCAGATTTAACCTGACTTTTACTTACTATTGTAAAAGACATTTATAGAAAGCATTTTTCTAAATCTTTTTATCTTTTTTAATCTGTTTTGTTTTCAGGCATTGCTATTTCAGATGAACTTGATAAGGTAAGATTGATAAGATATGCCTAATGAACAGTACAAAAGAGACAGATGATTGTGATAAGGCACATGCCACTGTCCTGTCATACACACTTCAGTTCTGTTGGGTTCAGAGGAAGTTTGGGTGTGGAAAGCTATATGGGTAAGTACAGTATATGTGGATACATTAAAAGCTTGATCCAGGATGGGTTGTCAAGTATGGAAAAAAAATCTCACTGAGTTTGAGACTCTTAATGAGACCATGGAAATACTTTTGATTTTGACACTATCTTTGCTTAATATAGTCTGTTGGATACTTTGTGTACTGTTGGAAATGTTTAGCCTTGAAGACCTTTTATTCATGAAATTGAATACAGCATTCCCAGATATGATTTGTGGGAGTATTTAGAAATTAGTTTTACTTCCCAGATTTGCTCAGGAATACACAAGGCGTAAACATCCGTCTCTATCTCCTTGCCAAATGCAAAAATGATGTCTTCTGTTTTGGCCCTTTTGATACATTACACAATTAACATGAATTTTAGTTTTAGCTGTAATAAATTCTATGTTGAAACAATAATCAAGCTAATTTTTATTAAGTACTAAAGGAAACAGAACGGGTTTATCTTCCCTATTCTCAGCAGTGAAGAGCAGTATGCCTCTAGTGCCAAGAAACTTCTGTTGTGTTCTTGATGTCAGAAGCCAATGCTGTCAGGGAAATGAGATCAAAAGGTATATAAGACACAGGAATAATGCCTAATATAGAGCACTTTTGAAAATAACTTTCCTTTCTGCTGGCAAAATGAGGACACAAATCTTTCTGACACGAGTGCATATGAAATAGCTTCAGTGTGTTCTCCAAGGAAGGGCAGTTAGACAAGACTGATCACTGTAACTGTGCGGTCATGCCCATATGTGGCTGCCATTTCAAAACTATGGCCTGAGTCTTCCTACTGTTTTCATAACTGGGCTCAGAAGTCATGATACATACAACTAGAAAGTCCTTCCATTAGAACCCTTGCCTTTAAGAATACTTATGAAGAACTCCATTTGGGGTTTTTTTTCAGTTGAAAAAAACCTGTAAAATACTGTTTGTGGGAGGAAAAAGACATTTTGGGTGAGAGCCTGTTATCACATACTTTTCGCATATATTTTGTAGCAGATAATTTCTGGGTTTTTTTTTTAAACTATGATATTTTATTATTCAAAAACATTAATGTTTTTAAAATTTAATTATTCAATGTGAAAACTGATATGGGGAACATAATTGGGAAATGTCCTCAGGATCCAGCTTGTGAAGAGTTAGGGCGTTTTTGTTACTCTATACTTTATTGCTTATCATTTAAAATTGAAAGGTGGAATGATTTTTTAAATAAAACTTGAAATTATGTTATATACATTCAGTAGCAAGCATTGCCTGACACCTTTACAATACTGCATCTACTTTAATATCTGTTTCTGATGACGACAGGTAAATTGAATGTTCTTAAAGTCAAAACTATTCGTAAAATAAATAAAACCCCAAACAATTAAGCTCTTAACACGTGTCATTTGTGCAATGTTGCGCAACAGGCTTTCAGCAGAGATTTAGAGAAGAGTGATTTTTCATTGCCATGGGCTTTAGTGAACTTCATTTCTATTTCTTGTTTGACCCCTTAAGGATTTTTAATGAACATAAAATCGAGTTCTGTATTAAGAATATAAGCATGTCCACGACCATTCTGTGAAATCCTGCCTCCTAGGGATGATAATGTCCTAAAGCTAATTCCTGAAATGTTCCTGTGACTTGTTTCTACCTGTATTATTTGGCTTGGGCCAAAAGCAGCCAAAGTCTACCTGATTATAGTTCTTTTAAGATTAAAGAGAATATGGTTGTGTTTCATCTGAATATATTCACAGGTGGTGTTCATTTTTCAGGTCTAAATTTAGTCAAGTTGTAATTCTTTCCCCAGGAATACATGCTGGTACTAGAGTTTTCTTATCTAAGCTGTGGCAGCATTGGATAGTTTTTGAAACCACATTCATCCAGGCTTTGGATTAAGCATTTAACTCGTCAGGTGCATGTCATAGGTCTAGAACAGCATGGCCAAACTTGGCATTGGATTCTGTTAAAGCATCGGCATTGCATAGATGTTATGAGAGATGTAATAAAATCTTTTGTACGCTCTTCCTTGCTTTATTTTCCTGATGATCAGGAATACTGGGGAACTAAGACTATGAACGGAGCCCATAATTCTGCTGTTTTATCTGTGGTTTAGATTATAAGACAGGAGAAAACAGAGAATGCATGTGTATATTTCTTTGGTTTTGTTTCTGATTATATATTTTTTTAAAATGATTTGCTTCTGGCTTCAGTAACCTCTAGCTGCCTTTGTCAGGGGTGTCCTTAATCAGTACTGTTGGTTAATGTAACTCCTCCTCCACGTAATTCAGTTGATTAGTTAGTTGCTTAGTTACTTGAACACTTGGATTTGGAAAACCAGTTTGCTCTGAATCACTTTTGTGAAAGGGTTTTTCATTTATATGGGTTCTTGTCAGATATCTGCTTGAATTAGCTTTTTGACAGTACTTAGGGCTTTAGTCCAAAACAGAGATAGAGAAAATACAGGCGGACAAGGTCAGTCTTTCAGTCAAAATAGAAGCTTTCAGTTTGGCATAGTATTATAAAATTTCTGAGTTCACTGGTAACCTTGAAAAAACCCAAAAAATCCTAAAAATATTGCAATTAAAACAGATTTATTGTATAGATTCCCTTCTTTTTAATTTACTTCAGAGTTGCAGAGCTTGATGTTCTGTCTCTCCTGATGATTCATCCTCTGTGTCTAGGCCATGGAAGCTTTGTAAAATAAGAAACTGGCAGTGCAAATACTTTGTGTAAGGAAAGAAAGTAAAAAGGGACGCCTTGTCACTCGCATATTTTAAAGCTAAAGTGCAGAGTTAATATAATAGAAACTTCTGAATTGACTTACCCTCCTTGCCACTGAACAGAAACTCTTGAAGGGTTTTAGGAAACTGCACACTTTCATGCATAATGTGAAGAGTTTAATGTAAACAAAGAAGAGCTAGGATGGTATCCTTTCTTTGATATTCACAGAGTTCTAGGCAGAAAAAAAAACTCTAGAGAAAAACACTGAAGAGTGAAACCTGTCATAACATTGTGAAATTTGTCTGGAATTCCCAATGATGTCTTTCAATCACTTCAAACACTAATAATGGGAGACATGTAAGTATTAGAGATCCAGCGTTAGACCCAAGGGAAGATCTAAAAATTAATAGCAGATTTTGACCCTCAGTGTTAATATTAAAACATTTTTCTATGCTGTTTCGGGCATTCTTTCTTCTTATATGTAGTATACTACAATGATCACAGGATACAATTAATGAAATAGAAGAAACAACTATTCTTAAGTCATAAAAATAGACGAATTTCTTCTCACCCCAAAGTATTTCTCACTATAGAGATTCCCTCAAAATCCATATCAGAAAACAGGAGTACCGAGCTTTTTAAATAATGTGTAAATAAATGGATATACAACTGTTGTGCTCTTGGGTAGAGGTTGCATCCAGCAACCACAACTTAGCCCAGCATGAAGATGAGATTCAACTGATGAGATTCCTTCAGTCTTTCACTACTTCTCCTGGTCTCCACACAAAGGAAGCTTGAGTGTGTCAAATTGGTAGCCACTGATGTGGATAAGTGAATAAAACCTGGACTGCACCATAAAATAGTCCTGTCGGTTCATTTAGTGCAGATTTAAATACCTACCTGTGCTGAAAATATTCTATGTGTCTAGTGCACACTAATGTCCCTGTCAATCTCATCTGTTATTTATGGGGGAACGTAAATTGGAAATCAATTAAGATTCTAAGGTTTGTATGGAAAAAACCCAACCAAAACTATAAAAACTTGTTTGAAATTAGAATACTTAATGTCAATTTATTGCAGCCTTTGAAATAAAGTGCCAAATAAACATCCAGGTGTTCTGAATAGAGCTGTCTCTGATTCTCCATTTACTGTTTTCACTGTG
Organism: Atrichornis clamosus; assembly: GCA_013400975.1. Taxonomy (NCBI): domain Eukaryota; kingdom Metazoa; phylum Chordata; class Aves; order Passeriformes; family Menuridae; genus Atrichornis; species Atrichornis clamosus. The sequence continues at coordinate 53,096 of WBMZ01008352.1, forward strand.
GCTGCTCATATGGTTGAAAGGAGGACAATAAATTAGGTCACTGAAACTGTGTTCTACTAATCTAACACAATGCAAAAAGGAAAGCAAGGTGATAAAGTGAGGCAAAGCATGACTGTGTAATGTAAATTACATTTCTATTAAGCAGAGTATGAAAGTGCTACTTTAATCCCAAAAATGCTTACAAAAAAAATTAGCATCACAAGGACAGTCACAAGATTCATGGTTTACTTATTCATATGTTGATTTTGCAGTGTATAGTGTCAGGAAAAAAGGGCAAATTTTTAGGTGCCTTCCATTTTCACTTAAGGGACTGAAATCTTTTAGCAAGATTGACACTGCAAGTTATTCTAACTTTCACTAGTTCCAGGACCCATTTTTATTAGTTATTAGAAGTTATCCTAGGGAGAATGGCAAGGGAGAAAATAGCTAGAATAATAGGAATCAACCTCAGAAGGGGCCAAATGATTCATATTTAAACTAATGAATGTAAGCACCTTGTATAATGAAGGCATTGTGGGCATGAAATAATCTTTTTTCTAAACTCATAATGAGATGATGGTAGTCACACCTGTGACAAGTTACGCTTGGCAAGTGCCCAGAGGTGACTGTCATTTAGTTTACATTAACTAATTATGACAGCTCCAAAGAGATGCACAAAATGTATATTTCTAAGTATATTAAAAAAAGACACCAGAGGTTAAGTATCCTAAAACCTCTGAAGCCACACATTCAATTTTCAGTGGTCCTTGGAGAAAACAAACATTGTGTAAAGGTGAATTAGTCAAGTGATGGACAATTCTGGAGAAAGGTATGGAGAGTGGAGTGTGGTAGAGCACTCACAGGCACACTGCAGAAAGCAGAACAAAAGAACAAGGGTGAGGGAGGCAGATCTGGGGCCTGGGTCGCATTTGACTCTGTGCTGAGCAAAATTGCAGCATCTAGCCAGAGGACGGTAAATATATTCATATTGAAAGCAGTTTGCAGCCTTTTTTTTGTTTGTTTCTTTCTTTCATTTCAATAGAGGTCTCTACTTCAAACTGTGCTTTTATCATATCTGTTTCAATTAGGAAGAGACTTCAAAAGTGGTTTGTTTTTGGGAAGGAGAGAAAATATGTTTTCTAGGCCACGTAGTCACTGTGCTGTACTTTTTCTAGATGCTTTTTGTTTGGAAAGCATTGTTTCATGGCAGGAATATTTATTGAGGCACTTAGCTCGGTAACAGCCAAGGATTTGCTTTCCTATAGTTTTCACTTATTAAATGATAGGAATATATCTCTCCTAATTAGGAACATTGTGTTGGAAATGTCTTTACTAGCCTACCAAAGAGTTTAATTAAAGAAAAATAATTTTTCCTACCCCATAATTTCATATCCTTTTTTCTGGTATACAGGTGTGTTTTCAGTTTGACTGTCCTATTGTACGTGACCCTTTATCTACAACTGTTCTAGAAAAATTGAAAACAGAAACACTCACTACTTCAGAATGCTTTTTTGTACAATTTTTAAGGACGATTTGTTTCTTTAATCTAAATTCCTAATATGATGGGCAAGTTATTGCTTTGACTATATCAGTTGCATTTTACTTGCTTCTTGTAATCCTCTTCAGCTTACTTTCCTCCAGTAAAGTGGTTAAAATGCGAGCTTCGGAAATGCATTTTGTTCAAATGTTAATACCATTTTCAGAATTGAATGATGCATTATGTAAAGCCCAGCAGGATTATTTTTAAAATGCAAAATACAGATGTATTTATTAGTTTTGCATTAATTCATAATGCAAATAAGAGTGATGCTATTAATCTACAGCAGTCTTTTGGTTAGGCCTTTTTTTAATACAAATAGCCTCATGTGTTGCTTAGCAGAATTGATACAGTGAAGATTTTAAGACTTGTGCATTTATTTTTTTTAAAAAGTGATCTTTTTACAGTTGCAATTGAGAAAATGAAATAAGAGAGATTTAAGGCATCAAGGTACGTATGCAAATATCTCTTGGAATTTTCTTAATGGGAAACTTTTCATTAGTCTTTGATTGTTTCTGAGTATTTTGTAGCCCTCTGAATTGGTAATGTACTCTACCGGTTTGGTAATTTTAATTTTTTAAAAAATTATTTCTTAATTTCTTTCTCTGTTTACATCTATGGTTGAGAACAAACAGTGCATTGTTTCTTTTATATTTCCCTTCAGGACACAGCAGGTTTTAACACCCCTCTTCTCAGACCTCGTGTGATTGGAGAATGGATTGGCCGTGAAGAGAATGATGCAGACCCTCTGGCTGCTGAGATGCTGCAGCCACCAATACCAAGAAATAAAAATGAGCAGTGGGACAGTGAGGACAGCAGCAGTCCTGGAGGAAGGTGGGATTTTAGTCCAGCCTGAAAAATTTATAGTTTGTAAAACAGAGCTGTATTTGTTACAAAAACTCTATTTTTAAGAGCAGAGTGCAGGACTTTCTAATTCCCATGCCATAGTGTGGCATCATGCAGAATAAGTAGAAGTCATTAATGTGTGACTGTTTTGTTCTCATGTTTTTATATATAATTAACTTAGTACTCATGTGCAATCCCATGGATTTATTTCCAAGTATAAATGTAAGTGTATGTTGACAAGATTTGGGTCCATTGTGTAATAATGTTGTGATGTATAGCTTCATTCAGACTCTTCAAACCATTCGATCTTTCCATGGTTGGTAGTAGCTATTTGTTAATCTTCTTGACACTTTAGTGATAAATCTGATTTTCTCATTTAAAGGAAAGATAGACAAGGGAAACAGTATCTGTTATTTTAAAATTCATCTTCATTTCCTATACTTAGCATTTTGGTGTTATTAACAAGTCTGTCTCAAAGAGAAGGTTGTGTTCTCTGCAGTAAATAACTTCTGAAGATTTATTGTGCTTGACTGAAAGAGTATGTTTGTTAATGTGCTTCCCTTACATGGCAGAGATTACAATTTTTACAAGGAGTCTGTTTTCCATCATTTAAAGATACCTGTTTATCACAGAATGTTAAATATAGCCTTGCTTTAAAAGGGATTAATGTAAGTGTAACTCTTCTGTACTGCCTCTGTTAATTGGCTCAAACACCTACGTTTCTCCCTCAGCCCTGTAGCATTTCTCCTTGGTTTTAACTAGTACTTTGACTGCAGCAGACACCTTTTTCTTCCTTTCTTAAGAAGGCAGAAACTCTCTGCTTTCCCTTTGAAAGGGTCTAAGGTATTTCTTCACTGTGTCCTCCATGTGCCTTCTACGTTGGAATTCACCTCCCTGTCACACGGAAATTAGTCTGACACTAGCTGTAATCTTACAGACTGCATTCATTAATTTTCCTCACATGTTGGGAATATTTGTTATCCATGAGTACTTAATTTAATTAGATTATCATGGGGGTAGCTGCGAGTACTACTAAAAGAAGTAACAGCATGTAGTAATGATCCCTCAGCCAGACGTTGGACAGGAACCAGCACAACTCAGACTCTGGATCTCTCCAGTGCAGTTCCTGGGAAAATAATGCAGTCAGCAACTGGAACTGCAGCTTGGTTGTGCAGGCCAGAGTTCCTTTTTCCTTATTCAGCAGTCCTATAAAGACACTGAATAAAGATCTGTTCCATGTTGCAGAGCAAATTGAGGATAGTGTATCCCTTCTGCCAATTGAAAGAAGCAGAAATAAGCATCTCTGTCTAATTTCCAGAAGGGAGCAAAGAGGTTTAGTTCTGAGCAACAAAGATGATTCAAAGCAGTGCGTTTTTCTCTTTGTAGAGGTTGGTATAAGCTGTGAGAAACCTCACAGCTAATGCTATAATTAAAAAACGTGATTAAAGGCTTTGAGAATAGTATTTGAGAAGTCTTGTTGAGTATCATAACACAATCAAGGTTGCCTGGTGTGTGAATAAGGAGAATATAGGGTACTTGATGCCAGGAAAGACTCGTGGGATACGGATATTTCTGACTTTTAGATGCAGTAAGTGCTGAAGGCCTATTGAAAAATATGTATCATTAAGTGGGAGTACTGATTTTCAGTGGAAATGAGTAACTACTAAATTACATGCAGCATATGGATTTACATTTGGATGACTGATTTTATGTCTGGGATAATTCTTTGCTTCATTAGCATTTAATCAGCTTTTGCAAAGCATTTATAAAAATCATGTTTGCAGTCTTGCAAAAGAATCATAAAGTTGCAGAACTTCAAGGTAGTGCTGATATTAAAATTGATGCCATCTATATATGAAAGTTTAAAATACCTGTGTTGATCATGGTTAATCTGAATATTTAAGAATAGTTCACTGATAACTGGCAGTTGCTTCAAGGTCTGACTCAGTGTTACTGTGAATTGAAGTGCTATTAGCAGAATTTGGAATTGACCACACACCAAATGCATGAGACAAGTACTAGGCCATAATAACTTAGTTTTAATGTAGCATATACCTAATACATCCAGAAGTAGTTGGAATACTATGTTTTGCTCTCAAAAGAGTGAAGTTATCAATTGTAAAGAATTTTTAACTACCTCATCTGTATTTTATTATTCTATTTCGTAGTTAACATAGCCTAAAGTAATTCAGTTGCATTTTTACCTGGCAAATGAAAGAGGGAGCAATTTGGAATTCACATTAAATGTTTCCAAATTATATCTTGTTAAATTTTATTTAGCAACACTTTTAATAAAAAGTTTTGGTTTATTGATCACTATTTATCAGGATTTATTGGATAAGCCAGCAAACTCTTAAAACTAATTTTAATACTCAGTTAAAGTATAAGAACAGGAAAGTGAAAACTGTAATTGTCCCATTATTTCCAGGTAATATGTTTTCTTTTACCTGTCACTAAACATAAGGAAATGCTACATATATGAAACACTATATAAATATCCAGAGGATTAAACATTGAAAGATCGCTGGTAGAGTGATTGCCATCAGTGTCATACGACTTGTGTTGTTTTTGCAAACCAGAGTGTACAAGTTTTTTTCTGCTTGGGGAAGCTCTGGGTCCTTACACATTCATAGCATTCTATAACAGAAGGAATAGACTTGCAGAGAACAGCATATTCCTAAGGATTACTGGTCTGTTGATAACATGCCCCTTTTCAGTACTCATCTTTTCAGCATAAAGCAAATCATAGTGAATATATGGAGTATGTAATATTTGTGAATCCGTTGTCTGATTTTCTGTCTTTGCAACTTCATTTTTTGCGCTATTCAGTAGTGCACAGTGGGACAGAACCACTAATCCCTTCTTAAAAACTTGCATTCCTGTGATGATGAGCAACTGAAGCAGACCTATATTTGAAAGCCAGGCTGTTACTCAAAAAAAGGGGGAAAAAAAAAAGGAGCAGCTGAAAGGACAAGTGTCACTACTGCTTTGACTGGGAAAGACAGTGTAGCCAGTCTGAGGTAGCTGTGGTAGAGATGTGTTGTCAAATGGATGAAGGGTCACCTTTTTGCCCTTAATGTTCTGGATTGCTACAGAGGAGAGACTGTGTTTGTCACTGGTTTTGCACTGCTCTCTGTTGCTGCTGTAAGGAAGAAAGGCAAGGTATTAATAAGTGATAAGAGACCATAGAAAAGTGCTGATGGCAATCCTGCTGGTACTGAGCTCATCTTTCAGAGATTTGAACACCGTGAAAACAGGATTAAACTCACTTCCAAGTCACTGTTAGTACTTTCCTACATGAAAATTTTCTTGGAGGAATTCTGAGAAGATGGAAGTCTCTTGGGAATCTTCCTCCAGGGATAATGTATGTACACAATGGGGAATGTGAGTGGTTTTTATTATGATACTCTTGTCTCTTAGAGCGTGAAATGAACTAGAGCTTGCAGAGGCCCCATCCATAACCTGATGTCCTAAACTCAAAGCCTGTTCTTCATCTCCAAGGTGCATTTTGTCTCATTAGTGTTTATCTTTGCTGGGGAAATGAACTATTGTTGATTATACTACATTTCATATATTTGCAACAATTCTGCCTTCCTGCAACAGACTGTAAGGACAGTCTGAGGTGTTGCTGGTAGTCTCATGTGGGGCACCAAACTTCTGTCTGTTTTCTGTATGGTGATATTGTAAGGAGTCAGAAATGGCAAACTATAGCAAGTGCTGCCTTACACCCTTCTAACTTCTGTGCAATTCCAGTTCTCTATTATTTAGGTTAGGGACACAATTCAGCAAATCATGAGAATTGTTATAAATATAAAGCCCTTAATCCTGTGGGGTCATGATAACATAACAACTCAAGGGAGAAATTCTTTGTTGTCAACTTCGTTGCTATGCATCAATGCCTTAGCAATACTGGTTAGTGACATCCTGTTGTTCTATATATGTAACTTATTTAGACTTGATTAGTGCACATAAAGTCAATGGGAGATTTCACAAAATCAATCAAAACTTTAAGTAGAAACCAAAAACACAAAACATCTTAGAACATCCAATGATCAGAGAATGCGTGATAACCAGTTGGTTTATGTGTGATCTGATGGTGTTAACCTTCAGATCTGGAAGACATTATGGACTATAGTAATTTGACAAATGTGTGACATATTTTGAAGAGAACACTAGTAAGAGAAAGTTGTGCTTTCCTCCCTCACAGCTTAAAAATGGAGCCAAAGACCAAAGGATTAAAACATCAACAGCAGCAACATAAGAAACTGCTGGCTGCCATGCTTTCTCAGGACTCCTTTGATTCTGCTCAAAGCACAGCTCCATCTGTAACCGAAGAAGATATTGACAATGAAGATGATGCAATGGAACTACTGGGTAACTGCAAAAAATTATGTGTATTTTCTGATTTTTTTAATATAAAAAATCAAACAGAGATTAGTCAGAAACTGCTCCTTATGTTTGAAGCTGAAGTATTCAGCAGCTCTGTGAAGGTTCATAGGGTTTAATGTGAAACTTTCAGGAGAAATGTAATGAAGACCATAAATGTGTGTGAATAAACTTCCAGCTACATCAAAATCCCATGAAATATCAAATGCTTCAGGTGCTTAAAGTTATTAATTTGGTTTTCTACAGAAATCATTTGCAGATTCCACTTGCAGAATGTATTTATGTACAACAAACAGAATCAGCTTAAATGTCTTTCATCTTGTTCTTCTTTTTCTTAGCTGTATCAGTTTTAACTTCAGTGGAATTTATTGAGACTTACAAAAAGCTTATGCAATGTGAATTTGTAACCTCTTCAAAGGATTTGTTTTTAATTTTCCACTAGACTATATTGTATCTTTAGTTGCACTCTAGAAGGCTTGATGCTCACTGCTGCGTCTCTTTCCTAGGCTTGCTAATTGTAATTAATTAATAGTTCTACTAATTGTAGTTAATTAATAATATATTTTCTGCCATTTTTCAAAGTTCCAGTGTAAAATGCTTAAAAGGTAGTCATGGATTTCAATTTTTTTTTCCCAGTTTTTGCTCTATGGAACTTTATGTGGAATCAAAGCATGGGAAAATTGCAATCTCAGAATAACTCAACATTCTTGTGTTTACAAATTCTGGCACAATTTTTTTTCAGTTTGGACCTTAATCTAAAAATCAAGAAAACACATGGTACTCTTTTTTCTTTCTATATTTCTGTTGCTCCTGTACTATAGTCTTCAAAGAAACATGGAATAGTTGGGGTTGGAGGGATCCCCTGGAGATATCTAGCCCAACCTCTTGCTCAAAATAATCAGCTGTAGCAGGCTGTTCTGGATAGATTTTGACTCTCTCCAAACATGGGAGACTCTAAAACATCTCTGAGCAGCCTGTTCCAGTGTTTGACTGTGCTCATGGCAAAAAAAACTATTCTGCTTTATTAACTGTGAATTAATAAATAATTTCCTTTTCTTTTTCAGTAGTTTTAAGTTTGATACATGCATTTGTTTTGCAAGAAAGAAGCCAATGGGCTGGATCACTCAGGTGTCACAGTGGGTCAGTTAGTTCTTTGTGTTTGAAGGAAGCCACAGTGTTTGTGACTGTGGGCTTGCAGTCTTCATAGAAGCAGTTGGTATTTCCAGAATTAATCCCTGGATTCCAATGAGGGCCATAATTAGTCTGTAGGTGCGTAACCTCCTTATTTCCTCCTGCAATTTGCAGACTTTCCAACTTTATGTGACATAAAAAGAAAGCAATATGTGTGTCTTGTTCTGGTTTAAACCACAGAACTCCTCTAGGATTCTGTGGCATCTGAAGGTACAGTAGGTGAGTGTGTGTTATGTTATTGGCTTCATTACTTATCACACACAGGATAGAATCTTAACTTCTGTGGAGATAGTGAGAAAAATATACCCAATAGATGTATAGGTCTTTTCCTCCAGACACTTGAATCCCTGAAGGTGTGTGGAACCAGAAAGGCAGTATAAAGGAATTTTTTAGTGTCTTGATATTTGGGTAGAATATGATCTATATACAAACTAGTGGGTTTTGTTTTTTTTTTAATAAGTATTCTATTGTAAAAATTCATTCTGGTTTTGTGCCGTGCACAACCTGAAATATTTTTCTATCATGCATTTCATCGAAACTGGCTAAGTTTAGACAAAAGCTTAAAACTAAGAAAGTTCACAAATAGGACCTCCAGTTAGTGTAGAGTATTACATAAATGATTCTGAGGCAAAATCATGACATATTTGAGAAGTAGCCATGCTGTATTATAATCAGTGTGATTATAATACAGCCACGTTATAGTAGCTACCACCGAGAGAATGTTCAATATGCACATGTTGGTGCTGAAAGTTCTGTGCTTCTTAAAAGCTGGCTTTTATTTTAATTTTCATTTTGGAATTTGCTGACAGTATATGTGTTATATTTGATGTAATGCTTAGGGAACATTCTTCAAAACTGCTCAAAATTTGAGCATATGACTGTGTAACATGGGAAAGGTATTTTATTTTCTTTTGAAGGTAACATAAAGAACTTCAGTTTCTACCAGCAAATATAGGTATTTTTCATTGCTGTATTTTCTAGGTCAGTGACTGTTTGATACTGGGATTGAAATTTTTTTTATTATGTACCACATTAATCCATTAACTGCTTTGATGCTTTTTACAGAACTTATATGTAGTATAACTAATTTCAAATCATGGCTTTCTGCCATCACTGAATTGCAGGGCATTGTTGCGTATAGCTCTTTGATTTGTTCCCTTTAGAGTTCAGTATTCTTTGTTTATTCAGCCCTTTAAAAAATTAGAAAACTTCATGCTCTTAAGTCAGGATTCTCACAAGACAAATTCTACTATTTATAGCAGGTAATTTAAAGTGTACAGTACTTGAAATGCAGAACACAAACTTCCATCTTTATGTGTGTTCAAGAGAATCTTTTTCTGAGTTTGGTTGATTTATTTAGATATTAAAAGCATGAAGCCGACTTTTGGTACATTTTCTTTAGAAAAACCCCATCTCCTAGGTGGGTCAATGAAGGTTTTAGCTAGAATGGAACACTCCAAATAAAAGAAACAATTGCACTGTTATCCATTTCAAAAGGAATGTGTGTGCAAAGATGAAAAAGTATGTTACAGGGCTACATTCTGATTTCAGTTATCACTCTTTATGTGTAAGATAGGATGCACAGTAGGGCTGTTCCCATGCTTTATATGACCTTCTATGTGTGTTCAGGTAAGCACATGGCTGAAATAGATTAGTGACAGATAACATCGTACTGGAAGGGGTCTTCCTGACTTTAAAAAGCTGAGAACTGTAACTGTAAATTGACGTGTGTTTGTAGATGTTAAAGGATCATGCAGTTGAGGTCTGTGACTGAAAATCGTACCAAGGGGCTCATTTTTTACACATCATAATGCCAAGTATTGTGTTTTGTAAATCTAGCCGGGAGCTGAAGTAGTTTTTAGAGAAACTGAAGCCCTTTTGGTATTCTATGACATTTGAGTTTAAGCTATCTTTCACATTTGGCTGAAGTCCACTGAGATTTTGAAATTATGTTATTCTCTCAGTATCCCACTGATGTCCGTTGGAGATGACTGAACTGTTATTTTCCCTGAAATTGCTGTGAATATTGATTCTACAGTCACCAAAGCATGACTCTTTTGGTTTTAAAAAATCAATTATTTGATTAAGTGTTAAGAATATAATTGTTTTAGTATAGTGTTATGCATAAACACACAAAGAGTAAAAAGTATAAGGATTTTGTAGCACCTAGATGTACATTCTTGAGGTTTTTACAAGAAAGATGAGAAAGGCATTCTGTACTGTTTTACACAGTATTGATACAGAGAACAAGTCCTGTGAGGATCAGCTGAGGGAACCAGTATTGTTTAGTCTGAGGAAAAGGAGGCTCAGAGGAAACCTTATGGCTCTCTCCAACTCCCTGAAAGGATGCCAGGTGGAGTTTACTCTCTTTTCCCACATAACAAGAGCTAGGAGAAGGCCTCAAGTCATGCTAGGGGAAATTTAGATTAGATATTAGGAAAAATTTCTGCATGGAAAAGTTTGTCAAGCATTGGAACAAGCTGCCTAGGGAGGTGGCTGAGTCACCATCACTGGAGATATTTAAAAGATGTGTAGATGTGGTTTAGTGGTGGGCTTGGCAGTGCTGGGTTAATGGTTGGACTTGAGCTTAATGGTCTTTTCCAACATAAATGATTCTATGATTCCATGATATTTAGTCATAATGCTCAAGCAGCAACTTCTTCTTGTTGTCCCATCTTTACGTGTGTTCACAGTACTAACCATCTGTTAACAGATGCTGCTCAATAGTTAAGTCTGTAGCACCACTTCAAGGGGTACCCGGGAAGTTCACTCACAAAGCTGTGGTTGAAGTGAAAGGTGATGATAACTGAAGCTGATTTCCAGCAATTGATACATATGCCCATCTGTATGATTCTGAAAAGCCTCTATGATGTCAATGCAAATAATCTTTTATCTGACCTAAATTTAAGTGTTTGGAGCATCAGAACTTGTAAAATCATATCTTCTTTTCTTCAGAGCTGGTTTCACGGAAATAATGCCTTTTTTCCATAATGTGTAAATCTTAAGTAAAAGGTCAGTGATTTTCTGCCTCATGTGTATTATGTGTCATTTCTTTTATGCAGTAACAAACCAGAATCTTTAAAGCTAGAATTGCACTTTAAGTAGCAATAAACTTTTTGATTATTGCTTTGGGAGATACCTGATTTGTTCTGTTTGCTTTAATAACTCTTCTTCTAATCTTTAGAATTTTTTTCTTCAAGAGCTTTTCAAATGTTAATTACTTAATCATTATAACACCCTTGAAAGTTTATCTGGTGATATATTTACATTTTATAGCAAGACGAGATAAACAGAATTTAGTGGAGACTTCATTTGCCTGTAGGATGAGACTGTAGCTCAGTGCCTGGTAGTCGACCCCTTAAATAGTCTATACTGCTTTTCTAATAAGTCTCTGAATGCTTTAATGAATGGTTGTGCAATGTGCAATGCTTTCAGTGCATTTCCTCTGTTAACAGAGGTTCCTGATTTCCTTGGTTCCAAAAGGTCTTTGATAACATGTAGGAAACTGACTCTAGGCATGATAAATTATACTAATACTAGCAACAGGTTGTTCCTCTTTGTTGTCTTTCCCAGCTGAACAAAAAACTTCTCCATTATGTGACTAGAATGCCTTATTTTTCAGAAAAGAGGCCACGAAGCCCTGGCAAAGATGATGTGAGGTGTACTACATTTTCAGAAGAGTTTTCTGCCCTGTAGCCTGTTTCGTTGTGATTTAAGTAGAATGATTGTGTGGGAGAAAGCTATGTAAATTGCTCCTCATGTTCCCTTTTGCTGAGTCTTCTTTTTCTTTGGAAGCCATTGGGAAATCAGTAAACCTGCCAGTGGGCATGTGCCGTGTAGTTGCATGCACAGAAAATGACACCACTGGGAGACAGGAGGCCTCCTCTGCATGTAGAGACGGGTTGTGCTATACATTGCAGTTTTCAGTGGCAGGTGTAGGGCGCTGGTGCAAGTGTGTGTAACGCATGTCCACTAGGAGAGCACTCGGACTCCAGCAGGTGTGGGTTTAAATACCTTTTTGAGGTAAAAGTTTAGCAGATAACACATTCAGTAATTTTTTCTTTCTGCAAATTTATAAAATCACTGAGCAAGAGAGATGTGCAAGTCTGTTTAATGTCATTCATAGAGTTCGTTGATTTCAGTTCATCTTGTGGTCCTTTGCTAAGAGACAGCAACATCTGTGAGAATATTTTAGTTGAGTATAAACAAAGCTCTAATGTGTTATTCAAAGAAAAGGGGTTTGGTGTTTAAAGTCCTAATGGAATCCAGCTCTTACATTTTACTATCCTTAATACTAGAGCTATTTGGTGTTTAAATAGAATTTTTAGACTGACAATAAATTTCATTAAGCTAAGTAAGTTCTATTGTTTGGTTAAGAGTGTGTTTGTATGGTAGCAATAAATTATTACATGAATGAGTCACATATTGCAACACTTCTTGCAACTCCTGGTTAGATAAGCATAAAATGGTTTGAAAAGTGAAGTTGATTGTGCTTCATATTGCTAAAGGGAAAATGGAGACAGAAAACCAATTCTAGTTAGAGATACTAGCTTCTCTTGAGTTGAAATAAGTTACATGAGCTAATAAAAAGCTTCAAAAGAATGCTTAATTATCAAGGAATAAATGTGTACTGAATATAATAATGTGCAGAAGCCTCATTTATTTACAGTTTGCGAAAAGAACCAAAGTTTCTTTTAAACCTATAGCTAAACAACAGAATGGAGAAAGTTTAAGTTCACCACTAAACCATGTCCTTAAGTACCACATCTACACATCTTATAAATACCTCCAGGGATAGTGACTCAACCACTTCCCTGGGCATCCTATTCCAATGTTTGACTAACCTTTCCATGAAGATATTTTTCCTAATAACCAATCTAAACCTCCCGTCATGACTGGAGGCTTTGTCCCGTCATTTGCTTCATGGGAGAAGAGACCAACCCCCATTTCGCTACAACCTCCTTTCATGGAGTTGGAGAGAGTGATAAGGTCCCCCCTGAGTGTCCTTTTCTCCAGGCTAAGCAATACCAAATCCCTTAGCCACTCCTCATAGGACTTGTGCTCCAGACCTCACCAGTTGCCCTTTTCTGGACTTGTTCCAGCATGCCAATGTGTTTTTTGTAGTGAAGGGCCAAATGTGAATGCGGGATTTGAGGTGCGTCCTCCCAGTGCTGACTACAGAGGGACAATCAGTGCCCTGGTCCTGCTGGCTGCAGTATTGCTGATACAGGCCAGGATGCCATTGCCTCGTTAGACACCTGGGCACACTCTGGCTCATCGCAGTCATCTATCAACCAGCACCCCCAGGTTCTTTTCCTCTGAGCAACTTTCCAGCCACTCTTCCCCAGGCCTGTAGCTCTGCATGGGGTTGTTGTGACAAGGGCAGCACCCTGCACTTTGCCTTGTTGAACCTCATACATACATCGATGGCCTTGGCCCATCGATCCAGCCTGTCCAGATCCTACCGTAGAGCCTTCATTTGGCAGAACAACACTCCTGCCCAACTTGGTGTCATCTGCAAACTGACTGAGGGTGCCCTTGATCCCCTCGTCCAGATCGTTGATAAAGATATTCAACAGTACTGAGCCCTGGGAACACCACTAGTGACCAGTCACCAGCTGGATGTACCCCCATTACCCACCACTCTCTGGGCCTGTCCATGCAGCCAGCATTTCATTCAGTGAACTAGTACACCTATCCAAACCCTGAGAAGCCAGTTTCTCCAGGAGAATGCTGTGGGAAATGGTCCCAAAGGCTTCACTGAAGTCCAGGTAATAGGAGAGCAGGTTGGTCAAGCAGGAACTACCTTGCGTAAAGCCTTACTGGCTGACCCTGCTCCCCATAGACATGAGGTTTTCCTTCATGTACTGCATGGTGGCATTCAAGACAATCTGCTCCGTGATCTTGCCTGGTACCAAGGTCAGGCTGACATGTCTGTAGTTCATCAGATCCTTCTGGCAGTTCTTGTAGATGGGTGTCACATTTGCTAACCTCTCACATTTGCATATGGGTAAAGTGTTGTTATGTACCTGCCCTGATCTTGTATCATCCCTAGGAATGGGATATCCCTAGGATGCTGGATAAATGAATGTCCAAACTACTTTGTACTTCTTTAGGACACTCAGGTTAGTTTAGTCATACTGCTGGGAAATCATTCAGTGGCAATATATAAGGCAATCCAAGAATGGACGTAATTACTTTTGTGCCTGGATCTGTTTTAGTGAGGGTGCTGACTCTCCAGTATTGGTAATCTGTAATTACCTCTTCATATGCTCTGCATATATACTTTAACTTAGACTGAAGCTCAAAATATTACTGTCATAGTTCAGAAGCTGTTTGGGGAGATCTGGCCCACTTGATTGACTAGTCTGTGTGCTGAACTGCTGCCAGTTTCTCAGTAATCACATTCTCTTTTTGGAGCATGGAGGGAAAGGAAATAGTAAAAAAAATCAGTTCCAGCTGTCAAACTTGTAATTAAGTAAGAAATGAGAGGATTTCTTCATTTGGAGATTTAGAAGGGAGCAGGGGAACTGTGTGAGCTCTGGTAAGGCTTCTTTACTATGCAGTTGGACACATCTGAAATGACTGTGCTGGGAGAATAGGATTGATCTAGAGTGATCAGAACAATTCAGGGAGGTGACAGCAGAGTGAGAGTTTTATAATTATCGGATTTTTGGTAGCACAACCCCATACAGCTAGTGTTTGAACTGCTTCAGTGAATTCCTTGTCTTTGGGGCTGTTTTCAGATACTGAGGGGAGATTGTTCCTATGAGTAGTAGATAGGGAGAGGGCTTATTCAAAGAGACATTTGTGAATTCATTTCATATCGTGAAGGCAAGAAATTATATCCAAACACAGCAGAGCTTAAAGTTGTTTTTCTTGTTAATATGTGGCTGATTAGTGTCATGTTTTTCTGAATTGCTAGAGTATCCATTCCTATGAATAAATTGTCCTGTATTTTATATACAGATAATTTACTCACAATAAGATAATTCCTGCCAGTAAGAGCACTCAGTGAAGTAGAAATTTAGCAGGGTTTTGATGATTGGCCATAGAGTTCTATTTATATATGTAAAATCATACATACAAACTACATATTAAAAAATATTTTTGTTGCGGCAGTATTTCTTAGGTTTTGCACCCTGAATCATAGTGCTGTTTGTACTATTGGACAGAATTTGGTATATATAACAACACAAAGTAAGAATTGAAACAAAATGAACAAAGCCAAAACTATGAATGAAATACTTTAAAATGCGCCTTCATTCTAAACTAGAATTTATTGAGAGGAAGGTGTTGGAAATCCATGTAGAAAAACTGATTCCATTGCCATGTGCTGCAGAACACCACAACACCTTTTTCAAAAATGTGTATTGGATTTTTCTGATACATAATTACTTGGTGAAGACTTTCCAGTTGTTGAAACTGTAATTTAATGCTATTTGCAGAAAATAGGGGTTTATTTATATGCAGATAGATGTTGTACCTTCTGGTATGGTTATTGAAACCTGTATGAAATTTCTAAAATAAAATATTTGTTGGATATGATGCACCCAAAATGAAGATATTTCTATTGTAATATTATTAATATCTTGTCTACTTACGTAAGTATTATGATTCAAAACTTGTGTATTGTTTCCCACTATTTTATACCATATTTGCTTCCTTTTTCTGTTTTACTTGGTTTTGGTAGTTGTGTTTGGCACTACAAATGTGTTTGAGACATAGGTTATTTGTGGTTTATTCCTAACTAGTATATTAAAGTATATTTTGATTACTGCTTTTCTTCTGATGTTCATTTGTATTAGTGGCTTTTATTTAGAGTTAGATTTGAAACTATTTAGCATGTTTCCACCCCAGGGTTGATAATGTATGCCATGCAAATGATCTCCAGAATGCATTCATAATCAAGATATGTAATTTTTGTTGCTTCCTAATATTAGAAGCTTAATTTCACAGGATTTAGTGGAATTATATTGGCACTTGACAAGACATGAGCTTACATCATTCTCATGTGGAGCACAATGACTCCTTAAGCAGAATTTTGGGCTAAACTGAAAACTTATATGTTATACTGAGTGCTCACACTGCTCTTTCCTCTGCCATTAAAGAAAGGTAGAGAGGAGAAGGTGTATTAATGTTACACGTCAATGTAGACAGGTATCACTTACATGAGAACTTCAGCTACCACATATGAAGAGATTCTGGAAGGGAACAAAGAGTATTTTGAGAAATCATATCCTCAAGTTGTTACAGAAATTGAGAATCACAGAATTGTGTCCTAGTCTCAAAGAAAGAGCATTTAGGTGACAAGCCCTGAAAAAGCTCAGTCTGCTTGAACCTCTTACTTAAATGTGAAAACTAAATTATGAAAGCTGAAGGTGTGGTTCAAATACATAACTGTGCTCAAAATTTAATGCAAGGACTAAGCAGCTCAGAAGACTCAGTGGCAGTAGAAAAAGTCACTTTTTCATACTTTGCTTTAAATGTTTTCTACATCTTGCTGTGTCTCAGTAGGTTGGTTATATTTGTTTCAATTTCAGGTGGAGTATGGAATGGAGCTGGTCCCAAGTCTGGTAGTGCTAGAATGGGGCCATGGGCTAGGATTTTATGTGTGCCATCATAGCAATGAGAAATCAGGTATTACTACATTGCTGTCATCTCACTCTCCTTCTCTCAACCAAATGTCTTTTGATGTGGAATGTGGCATTTGATTACTATGTACTAAGTACATTTTAGGGACTTTATACAGAGTAGTTGTAGGTAGTTTACCCTGAAATGGTAAGTATTTCTCCTGTTGTTTGAAGTTAGGTAATGTGTTTTCAATATTTACTGTTTAGGTCATACTCTTAACATACCTCTTTGCCCCTAAATCACTCATGAGTTTGTTCTTGCATTAATTATTCCTTATCTGCCTGTAGTATGGGAAAATCACACAGAGTTAAATTAAAATTTATTTCTTGAGGGTTGATTCCTTGTCTCCCTTCCTTAAATAAATAGACCAAATGTATTTTGCTTTTCTCTGGGCAGAAAAGGGATTGCTTCTTGCTCATTCCAACAATCTATACATTTTGATTTCAGGATTTCCTACCTTGTCTACCACAAATACTTTTAGTTAAAGGTAAGGTGATAAAAAAATTGTGTGCATACTACTCCAGTTTCCTTTTGATGGCGTTTTCCATTGTTACAAGGCAATGTTTGTGTTGTTCAAATTAACTTGCCTCTGCAAGTTGATGTTTGCCATGAGGCAAGATAACATAGCAGCTGATGTTACATCTTCCTAGATATTTAGGCAGAAAATCATATGACTTAGTGACATAATAACCATCAAAACCTGTACCAAAAATCAGTGCCCAAAAATTAGTGGATTGTCAGGGGGAAAAAGCCAAACTCAAACAGTATCTAATGCAACCAGTTACTAAAAGCCAGCTTTTAATTTTGGCTTGTAAGGTTAGCGTGTGCTGAGACTCGACATCCAGTTTAGCAATTGCTGTAATTCGCAATTGCCACTGAGGTTTATTGACACAGAACTAATAGGACTATTCAAAAGATATTGATAAACTCTGACAAGTTTCTGAATGGCAGAAGATAAGTAGGGAATGCTGAATGTGAGTTTGTTACTTCAGAAATCTGACCAAAATGTCTATGTCACACTGGGACACTATCAATGTTATAAACTCCAGAAGACCGATCACTTAGTTATTAATGTGTAGTTAATTATTGGGGTTTAGATTCACAGATTTGCAATGTGGGTTTGTAAGCAGGAGAATTAGATGTATAAATTTAATGAGAGTTAGTAACCGGATTGTAAGATCTTTTCTCAAACTGTAAAACCACCATGAACTGTAACAAAATGAAATTGGAGTTGACAAGTACTGTTAACAGGGTAGGAGAATAATATTAGAGCTTCAGTAACACATTTTTCTGCAGAAGTGGGATATTTCAGAATAACCAGTATTCCCAGTAGAAAAGACAATGAACTAGTACATCTGATATTCCATGTAAGTGTAATATTGTCTACTAAGACAATAATAATGAAATAAGAGAAAGTTATCAAGAGAAGTAGTAGTACAGTTGGGAGAATGAATAGAAATATAGAGCCTTATCTTGCTTTTTCCTCAAGGCCATTTAAAAAAATTAATAAAAAAGGCAGAACCTCATGAATAGAAATGTGGGTCAAATTGGAAGTTCAGGTTTCCTGAAGCTTCAGCTGCTGCAGTGGATCTGTTTACTTTGATGTGATGGGATATAGCAGTTTTGAGATAAGTGGATAGTAAAGAAGTAGAGGTGCTACCTTTTCCATGGTGTGATTCACTCTGTTCTTAAAACTTGTGTTTTCTTACAGTCCTTCAAAAAAAAAAAAAAAACCACCCCAAAAGAAAAAACCCCCAAAATTAAATGCATGGAGTGGTATACAGGTTATAAGTTGTGATGGTAAAGAGATTGCATGAGTTATACTGCAGCAAGTCAAGCAGCCAGGAGCAGATGACATCCCTTTTAAGATACATCCCAGTATTTATAAAGGAGTCCTATCTGTGGGTTGAAGCTGAGGGAACTCAGCCTTCCAGTGCATAAGTGGAGGCTCCTGAGAGGACCCTCACTCTTTACTGAGGTGCCCAGCATGAGGCTGAGCAACACCAGGCAGAAATTGATATAGGCAGGATTCTGATTAAATATAAAAGGGGAAAAAAATCAGTATGTGTATACTTAACTGCTGGAACAGTTTGCCTAGGGAAGTTGTGGAGTCACTGACCTTGGATGTTTTCCAGACCCCAAGCATGTTGGATGACCCTTCTTTAAGCAGGACAGTGAGCCCCAGACATCTTGAGGTCCCTCTGAGCGTGAATGATTCAATGAATTGCCAGCGTAGAGAGGGACACAACATGTAATTTTGTTGTACTCTACCTGTAATATACTCAAAATGAGATCATTAGAAACTTATTGTTGATCTATATCTGAGTAAACTACTGCGCAAATAGATGTTTTACCAAGCAAAACTTACAGGCTGAGACAAAGAGATTAGATCTAGACTTCAGAAGGAAAGTGAAATAGGTAATGAAATAGGATACGTTCTGTATGATTAGAAGACATGCAGAGGGGATTGAAATATTAGATGATTTAGATAATCTGTGTATCTGTCATGCAAACATGCAAGAATGATCACTCTATTTCCTTATTCCTCTCACATCTATATTACTTAACTTAAAAAGGCATTTGCAAATATAGTAACAAGTATTAGAGGTACTATACTTGTACAAGCTGCACTTTTAAGTAACCAGCAGCTGATTACCAGCTCAGTCATCCAGAAGGGAGGTTCATTTACTGATGAGAATTGTATTAGCCCTTTAGTATTGGAAAATTCTGTCAAACCTCATCTCCAGAACGTGAGGGTAAAAAAGAAGTTGCAGGCTAATCCAAACCCAAAATCTAGATCTTGCTTAGTAAGAAAATCAGGTGAAAGAGTTAAAAAGTAGTGTCCAGTTAAACACCCAAAAGTAAATATTTTTTTATGCCACATTTTAGAAGTTGATACACCAAAGTAGTTAAAATTATACAGATAGAAAGTTAGTATAAAATTACCTAGAAAAGTAATTACTGCACATCACAGTTGTTTACCTTTCCTGAACCTTTGATGTGAACTGAAATACCTGAAATTATCTAAATAAGTGGTCATGAATGGCTTCCAATATTTTTTTCCTATTCAGAACAAGTAATTTACAAAAAATGGTAGCAGTCTTTAAAGGTTGATAGGTATCTTAGCAGCTCTGAGGGCAATAACAGGAAATTGAAATGAGGAGGTGAAATGCTGTGAGTAGAAGTTAGTAGAAGTAATAACTTTGACCCATTTACTCTGAAAACACACCTAAATTGCATTTTTTTGGTGGAATAGTAGAATGACAAGATGGATGGAAAAAACTCTGAGCACAAAGCTGAAGGCATCTCACACTGTGTGATAGAGATCTATATAACTAGAAGAGTTTGTACCTGTTAGATGAAAGTCTAGTATTAACACCTGAGCTCCAGATAGAGCAAGCCTAATGGAAATTTTTTTTTTAAATCAGTGAGTAGTCAATAGAGAGTATATGAATTTATTTAGGTACAACTGGAAACTTTGTCTGATAGAATACAAGGTGATAAAATATGGCTGTATTCAGTGCAAGGAAGCATTACAAAATTACACATTCAGGCAGGTAGAATCTCTATAGACCATCAAAAACAACCTCATGTCTCCAAGATCCCTGACATAGACTATAGATTGTGCACTTCACCAAGATACAGGTGAGAAAGGACTGTTATTTAAAATGCAATGAAGATAATTTTAAAAGAGGTGTTGTTGTGACCCATACAGAGCAGTCCTGTTTATTGAGCAAGTGAGAGATGATGTCTTACAGTAGTATTTTACAGACTGACAGATGTCTTACAGACAGATGCACAGTCATGTTGCTCACTGCTGCAGACTGCAGAGGAAGTACAGCATTGATATCTTGGAAACTGAGGAGAGTAAGCTACAGAAGTAGGTAAGACTAGTGCTAGGAAGAGCTTGTGGAAGCCTGAGAGGCAGAAACATCTAGTCTCTTTCCACTGCTGCACAGCCTAGCCAGGATACTTTGGAGCCTCTGCCTCAGTTTATGTTGTACTCAAAATTCATTAATGTTCTTGCAGTATTGCTAGGGCTAATATTTATTTATTCAGATTAAAAACATAAATAGAAATAGGCTTTGCAATTATTTAATTTTTTCTTCAAATTTGATGGGATTAATATTGTTAAAGAAAATAAATAATCTGAAGTCAAAAGAAACTTCTGACAGATAAGCAATATTTTCCTTTAAATCAATGACAAACAGAGAACAATAATGAAATCTTCTGCTTCAGTATTGACCAAAGACCAAATCTTAAGGGTTTTGCTTGATTTCTACTGATTTCTTGCAAAACCAGATTCTCATTAATTTTGTACAGTACAATGAATTCACTGGAACCCTGTTTAAAGGTTTTTGTTTGGATGCAAAGTTATCTCATGAGTATCACTCTAGCACGAGTATTTGGACACACACAAAATTAACTGCTCAAAGAGTCGTGGTTTTCTCTGAAAAGGACTGGTCTAGGCTTAATCTTCTGCAGTACTTTTCAGCAGTGACTCAGACTAATGCTTCTGCCACTTGTGGCAGCCTGGAAAAGTTTTTTCCAGTTCCAGAAGGGAGTTTCCTGTAATACACTGGAAATAATAGGTACAATGACCTGGCATATGCATCAATGAAAACCCTGAGATGTGACCTCAGACACTTTCTGCCCACAGAGATGAACACAATTCCAGAAGTGGACTGAGAGGCTCCTGAGTTAACGGGGTTTTGACACTGATTCCAGGTGCTGATCTGCATTTGCAAGTCTGTATCTCATTGGTACTGCAATAAAGTCTTTATTCTGCCTCAAATACTTACACTCTGAAGACTTCCTAACTGGGATACTGTGATTACTGTTTACCCTGAAATTCTAATTATATCAGTGGGACTAATATTCAGGTGAGACTTCTGTCTGATCACTTTAGACTTTACAGAAATCTACAATTTTAAACTCTGTGCAAAACTGTGAATGGCACTGGGAACAAACTTAGGGTTTGCCCTGCAAACAGCCTTACTAAAACAAAGAGTGTTACTTAGTGCATTAATACTCATGTACATTTTATGGACAGTAATATCCATTTGCACTAGGATTAGACCATTCAGGTGTTCAGCTTGTCATTCTTGTGTTCTCTGCTTTGAGTTTACAACAGCTTTTGGTTTATTTTAAAATAGCAAGCCAACATAATAAGTGCGATTTACTAGTTCTGATTACTTTATAAAACAAACAGCTAAAACAAAGATCTTAGTTGCAGGTTATATTCTTCATAAAACTGTTTCATGTATTTTACAGTAAAAATGGATACAAATGTGAATGTTTTAGGTAAACAAGACAATGCTTCTCCAGTTTACAGGTGTAACCCCACAGCCTCCTGGATGACTAGAAAACCTGAATATGTAGCAAGGGAATTGAATGTCGCTGTTGCTGAGTTTTTTGTGTGGCCGGTGACGCCGGTATTGTGGAACGGCAGCTGTGGCCACCAGGGAGCGCTGGCGCTTTTCTATAGGGGTTGATCAATCTAAACGCAGATTAGATTTAATCTGTTTAAAAGGCGAACAAAGGGCTTCGTGTTGCAGGAGGGAAATACCGTATGTGCAAGAAAACGGGGGGGGAAAAAAGGTGTACTGTAAATCTCTAGTGTTATTTTTCCATTCAAAGGTTATCAAAATAAAATAGGTGTCTTATTCTACTAAGAGTTGTATGCAGATCCACACTGAAGACTGAATGTGGCTGCAAGAACTTATAAGCAGTTTTTAATTAATGTTCTGTGGTCCACAGAAACTTTTTTTTTTTGCAAAGAACTTAGATTTAAAAAATGTGATTATAGAAGTGTGCATGATATAAAATAATATGCAGAAGAAAGGAGAATCCAATTTAGCTTTTTACTCCTTGAAATTAACAAGTAACATTTTCGTATGAGAAAGCAAGTATCTTATTCTTCTGCATAATCAAGAAATACTGACATTTGCAACAAAAAATTAGACTTTACAGACCTCCATTTAGCGTGCATTTTAGTGGCAGTCTGAAACTGCACAAATTTGTCCATTCTAACAAAATGTGTTTCTTTTTGCCCGATTTTCCAGTCTAGGTCAGTGATCCTGTAAGCCTGTTGCATGATTCATCTAATTATACAAATTGTGAATATCTGGTTTATGTCATCTTGATTAATCTAGAAGCAAGTGAACTCAGAGAGCAACACCTGTCAAAATGTGGCAGAATCATATCAACAATTGTTGCTCATAAAGACTGCTGCTGCTGCCCTCTTGCATATATAATTTATCCAAATTTTTGTAAATCTGCTGGCAAAGCAGTTATTTAGGTATGGGAAGGGAACAGATGGGTAGAAAGGAGAAGTGCTGATGTTCATCTAAGCTTGCTGAGTTATATTTTTGCAAGGATTAACTTTGTTGTTGTTGTGATGAATTTGAACTTAATTTAATTTTATTGCATTTGTAATTAATTTAGCATGTAGTTAATGCTAGATTTATCAATGGTGACATTTAGATAGTGCTGGAAAATTATTTACAGACCATGAGCGTGACATATTATGTGATGTAACATGTGCTTAATCGAGCATATGTACAAAACTACAGTTGCTTGTGTCAGGCTAAATGGACTAATTACTGTGGAAAAAAGATATGTGAAACCAAAGTGGTCATCAAAATGGTCATCTTTCATTCATCCTCTTGACATGAAATCAATTGAATTATTCCCTATTTTGTTGCAGTGATTGTGGTATCCTTTTCCTGGGTGTAACATTGATATTACTTCTATGAAATGTTTACCACAAAATAAGGTTTAAAAATGGCTTTTATGTACAGACCAGAAAAGTAAACTTCTTGAAAGAAAATGTGAATGTACAGGAATTAAAAAATGGACTCAGTATCTCCAACTTCAGCTGTTTAGAATTTTTACCAATTTCATACTTTCTATTTAGAATAAAATTTGTTTTGTTGTTAACATAATTTCTACTCAGTGTGTTCAAAAGACATGGCAGTGCAGTAAATAGGACAATTTGATTTTTTTTTTAATTTTGATTTAAAGTGGTGATGTACATGCAATTTTTGCAATTAACTTTTGAAGTGTATGTTGATTACTGTAGAAAATAAGAAGTTAGTCATACAGCTGCTGTCAAACCCCTCCTACTGAACTTACCACAGACTTTGTTTTGTCCTTAGAAGTTTTAGGTCAAATGAGTTTAAAGGGCTTCTTTCTCTCTGGCAAAGAAAATTTTTCATTGTGTATGTATTACTTTCTCCTTTCAGACTTTACTTCATACTTTTAGCTTGTAGCACACCTGGTACTTTGTTAGAATCATGTGGGAAAATTGAATTTTAAATGGTTTTAATCTTGACACTGTTTTTCTGGAGAGTTGTTTAATGTGTGACTGTTTTAGTGTCTGGATTCTTTTATTATTTGATTTGTTTATACAAAAGCCTATCTGAAATAATTGACTGAGTTAAGTCTGTTGAAAGAAGGTAGTATTCATAGAACTTGTGGTTTAAATGAAAAAAGCCCTAATGCTTGTCTTTCTATTATAAGGGAAAAAATAGTTTGTTTTGCAAATTATTTTGTAAAAACAAACAGCATTGATGTATAATCATCTATTTTTTAAAGTGTTCTTGCTACAAAACTTTAATAGAAGTTTTTGCTCTATGAAAATGAAAGGCTGAAAAGTCTGTAAGGTAAAACACAGTGCTTTTTTTGTCTGTGTGTGTGAGTGATCTCTTTCACATAGAAGATTAGGGGACAAAACAAGTGAATACTATTCAAAAGATGTTTCAAAATAATATCTATTTCTAGAGCGCAGGCCTTTCCCATCTTCCCTTCAGAGAGGTCATATATAATAAGGTGTGATGATCATCCTAAAGCAATGTAAGCTTGCATAGATACTGCTATTGAAAACCATCATGAGCTCAGCTTACATTTAACTCTAGAGAGTATTTACCTGAATCTGTGATGCAATTCAACTGTAATTCCTGGAACATAAGAGTGCAGAATGGGGAATAGTGTGAATTATTTTATTGCGGCATGCCATATATTAACTGCAGTGAGTTAGAATGAGCAGGAAAAGAATGCAAAATAAAAGAATGGCGTAATTGTAGCTTAGCAGGCAAAAAATAAAGTAAATTTATAAGGATTTACTTTGTGTCAGAACAGCTTCATAGAGCAGTCCCTGTGTGAACTCTAGGTTTAGTAAGTGGGTTATAAAACAGATGACTAATTTTTTTTTTAAGTATGAATAGATGTAAAATGACAGGACATTTGATCACAACTTCAGAAATACTAGACCTAGGGTTCTATTGCATATGTCATTTGAACTCCTTGTTAGAATATATGCTTAGAATATAATTTTTTAATGTATGATTGCATTTTCTCTTCTTCTTTGTGCCTGTTTCCAACCAAGCCCATCCTTCGCTTTTCTCTCCTTTTGTGTTGCATTCCATCATTTCTGGTGCTTGGTGAAACAGTGCTGGCAAGCGTCCAGCAGAACAAAAAATGGTTAGTTGTCCAATACTGGAGCCTTTGAGAAGCATGTATTATGTAGAGGTAGAAAATTCACCAGTTGAAAATACACCTGTCCATATTCCTGTATTGTAGGTAGAATAAGCTGCTAAACCTAAGGGCTTTTACTAACTGTGGGTAAATTTGGAGCTTTAAGACTTTTACTAGGAGGCCACTTTGACTGGGTTTTCCATAGATGTGTCAATAAGATGTCTGATAGTAGTGAAGTTCTCATGACTTGCCACAAAATCTTAGATTCCTGCTGCGGTGTCTGAAGTCTAAGAACTCTTTAGTAAAATAGATACTTAATTGTCTCAACATGGGCAGACATATTTTTACATTCCTAATCCTTAGAAGTGGATGAAACCATTTAACTCAGTAATTTTTTCTTTTAGTTCTTTTGAGAGGTACAAGAAGTAAGGAAAAAATTAAGCTGAAATTGCAAATATTTGTTAATTTTATAAGAAACTGAAAAACAGTTGTACTCTGGAAGTGTTTCGACTGTTGAAGGTTTACTTCTCACAAGTGTATTTATCTTAAGTAACTTTTTCAGGGTGATGGCTGAAGTAAATCTGGAGAATCAGATTAAGTAATATGGAAAATCATGTTCTCTGTTGGTCACAAACTATATGTCACTTCTATTTTAATGGCCTCAAGTAATCTCTAGCAGAAGTCTGGGATGCACATATATATGTATGCATATCTAATCAGACAATCATAGAATGGTTTCAGTTGGAAGGGACCTTAAAGATCATCTAGGTCCAGCCCCACTGCCATGGGCAGGGACACCTTTCACTAGACCAGGTTGCTCAGAGCCCCATCCAACCTGGCCTTGAATATTTCCGGGGATGGAGCAGCCACAAGTTCTCTGGACAACCTGTTCCAGAGCCTCACAACCCTCACAGTAAAGAATTTCTTGCTATATGTAATCTAAACCTACTCTGTTTCATTCNCTATATGTAAACCTACTCTGTTTCATTCTGAATCCGTTCCCCCTTGTCCTGTCACTACATATTCTTGTAAATAGTCCCTCTCCATCTTTCTTGTAGCTCCCTTCAGGTGCTGGAAGAATGCAATTAGGTCACTCCGACGCCTTCTTTTTCCAGACTGAACAATCCTAATAGTCTAATACAATTTTTTTTTTCTGTGACTACAGGATTTTGCTCTTTTTTGTTACAAATTGATGCCACGGGGCTTTTGCTTTTTTCCTAGTTTTAATGTTAGAATTCCTGAAACTTTTCACTGTAACCCTAGTCAGTAATACACTATATCCCAGACAAAATAGGACAAAATAGAACTGTTTTATCGCGTTAGCATTCCAGAGTAGAACGTGTTACCGCTTTGTGACGATTGAAAAACGAAAGTTTAGATAGAACACAGAAAGCTGCCGCAAGGACTTGAGCCATCAATTCTATCCCTTAATTGGGGAATCTTAGTAAACTATGTTAATTTGCTAAACCCTAATATATAGAGAGCATGTTGCGCCAGGACACACAGAGTTTCCTTTTTCCTTACCCTCACACACCAATCGTTTGTATCCTGGGCCTTTTGTGTCGGGCGTGGGGGAGGAGTTTTCCACCACGCGACCGCAGTTTGCTCAGAAAAACACCAAAATAAGGATTTTTTTGCTTTTCCCTACGTTTTTAACTTTGCCTCAGCTTCTGCTTTTTACCTGAGAGGCAATAGATATTATTAATTCATTGCCATGAAGGTGAATATCATTGTAATACTACAAATTTGAAGTCAAGAATTACAGTTTAAGAATGAATGTTGCAGCATTCTCACAGTTTGTTGCCAATAAAAAGATAGGGCATTTCCTGTGACAAGTAGTTAGTTACATCTTTCTTCTGTGTTTCTCTGTACCCTGGGGATCACTGAAACTGGCAGATTATTTTTAAATTGCAATTTAGTTTTGAACTGGTGACATTTATAAATCACATGGCTATTTAGACATGCCTCCAAGAAACACTGTGAATATTAAGGTGGACTGAACAGCAGACATTTAAAAAATTATTTTCTTTAAAGGTTTTGTTCCAAGTAAGGAGTTTGTTAATCTGCTCTTTGTGTGAAGATGCCCGATTCCACTGCTGCAGGGTGCTGGAATTGGCGTTCTTGACAATTTCACAGCTACTATTAGCAGGGAAAAACAAGAATGTCATTTTCACAGAGGAGCCGCTGGGACCCACAAGATGTGTGGCTCAGGGGCAGCCCCTCTGTGGGTTGTGCAATTACAGGCCTGGGCCGCCTTGCTCAGAATGGCTCAGAATTTACATGCATGGTATATGTCCAAATCTGCGGTTAAGAGACAGGGTTCTAATGCCATGTTGACTTCAGTGTGCAACACGTAAACCTGATCTTTGGTTAGAGCTCTAGCTTCTTTAAACTGCAGGCTTCCAGCTCCTTGAAAAGTCCGAGGCCCTGTGCTCTGAGGACAGGTGCTGACTGGTGGCAAGTTGGCTTTCTCAGGCTCGTGTGATAGCAACAGATAGGCTCCAGCAGCACTCTCTCTGAGGAACACCTACCAGAATTGCTGCTAGGTAAAAAAGCCGGAGTAAATCTGTGCAGGATTGGGTAGAACTATAGGAAATCTGGTATTTTTTTGATTAAATGTGCTTAGACTTAATGATGCACTACTTCTGAACACAGCTGAAACACAGACATCTGTACATCAGTGATCCACTGTTAGTGTGAAGACTGTTATTGCTGAAATATATTTGGTGACATTCAACTAGAAAAGATACTGGCATGGATCATGTTTGAATTACAGAGCAGGTAATACCAAAATTATCTTTTCATTTTCAGCTCAGAATTGCTTTTTCTAAAAGAAGGAATGAGCATCTGGAATATTGTTGGCGATCATCAAAGTACATTTCGGTTTTCAGTGGTTCAGAACAGTTGTGCAATTCTGAAAGAGCTTGTGCTGTTTTCACCTCTAGAGAGGCATTGCTTAACAGTAGGGCAAATACTTCTCTGTGGTTTTACATATTTTAACAGGATGGGCTCTGAGCTATTGTCCTTTTGCATGCTCCGTTAACAAAATGAGCTGAAATTTAGAGAATAAATAGTGCTTTTACCCCCTAGGCATTGTATAATTTCTTAAAGGCAGTCTGCCCAATACTAAATGAATGGCTCTTGGCTGTGAAACAGATAATGTTTTCTTGGTGTAATCAGGCTGCATGAAAGGGAAAGCTGCCAGGATTTACAAAACCATTTAATACATGAAATGGTTTTGACACAATTGTGAAGGCAAGGCTAAGCCACATTTCTTTACTATAGTTTTTGCCACAGCATTAAATTTCTGAGTGTTTGGAAGTTACACTTTGACTCTTATTGGTATAATGTTGCATTTATGCTGTATTTCAAGTAACTTCTGTATGAAGATGAATTGTGATCATGATTAGCAGAATTTGAGAGCATATAAGCATGTTTTGTGTTTCACTTGAAATAATTAAATTCTATTTTCCTTGCTTATTATCTGCCCCTGATTCAAAAATTTTGTCAGCATATATCAGAACCCTTATGTTGCACCCTGTCATTCAAAAAGTAGTTAAGAAAGTACTTTCTTTCATGTTACTAGCATCACTTTTATGACAGGTAAAACAACAGTTTTATGTCAGCTGGTATGTAATGTCCCAGTGTCATTAATTCACACTGAGTATCTCTGAACAAATATCTTTATTTGAAAAATTGCAGAGCCCAGCACTTGTTTATTAACCAACATCTTGTGTAGTAAAAATAGAAAATATCCTTTTTTAAATTAAATGCTTATTTTGCACTAAAACTAAACCCCATTGAATTTATTACAAACGTTGTGTCAAAGGGTATGACTCATTTTTAAAAATTGGTATTTAAATTTTTGTATGAATTTACCTTTGCAGTTTGATTAATTTTTAGCTGGTTACTAGGTTCAGTTCTGAGAAAGAAGACATCAGAGGAGTTTCCATATAAATATTTCAGAACTTACCATAAGAAATAAAAGGTTAGAATGTGAGCTACAACATTCCTTCTGAGGTTAATATTGGTCTCAAACACTAAATACTTGTTGCTTTCTCTTTCTCCCAATATTTAGTAAACCAACCATTTGAGCATGAGAGATTTTTCTGTTTTTGAAAGGTGGGTGTTCATAGTAATGTCAAGTTCATTTTTCTCCCTAGAAAGCTATAAAAAGGGGACTATTCTAGTGACTAGGCTTGAGTACAACTATCTTTTTCTTATGGCGTGTGTGTAATTATGATTCTACGAAGGTGTTGGCAAAATATTGGCTAGTAGGGATGATTTACTTGGACTTTCATAAAAAACCTTTGCCAAAACCACACACAAAAGGATACTAAGGGATAAAGTAGTCAGAAAGTGAGAAATAAAGTGCTGTGATGGATTATAAGAGTGATTGGGCATTGAAATCGGCAGCCCAGGGAGGTGATGGAGTCACTGTCCCTGAATGTGGCATAGTGCCACAGTCTAATTGACAAGGTGGTGTTAGGTCACAGGTTGGATTTGATAACCTCAAAGGTCTTTTCCAACCTAGTTTATTCTGTCTAATTAATTAATAAATTAATAAATACAAGATGTGTTTCAATATTTGTTATTTTAGCAATCCAGTAGTAGCGAGTACTTCTATTAGAATGTTATAGTTTACTGGAAGGTAGGTGATAAATGAAGTAATATTTACAATATTACGCTAAAATATCCAAGATGGTCAAGACAAAAAACAAGTGAAGAATTTTCTAAAAATGAACAAGAAGATACTAATTGGTTTTTGTTTTTGCAAAATGTCCGTGAACAGATTAGAAAGAATGATTTGCCTTACTGCTACAATCTTCAGACGACTAAATTAACGTGAATGGTTGTGATGATATGTTTGCAGGCCCACAACAACTGTGAACATAAAAGGAGCCTAGTACATCTGACCCATGCTATTAGGTCAAAATAATGACATTGTCTGCACTGGATATTCTGCTTAACTTCTTTCAAGTCTTTCAGATGTCCCTGTGTGTATCCAGTGAGCTATCCTGGTTTGGTTTAAAGCCTTTCTGTTCTAGGCACCCTCATCTCAGAGCAGATGTAGCAAGCAGAAGAGAAGGACATTGGAAAATGTGGGAAGGAAATAATTGGAGACAGAGAAAAGTTGAAGACATTTTATAGATAGCAGTTTAGAGAAGGAATGAAAAGGGGCATGCAAAATCATTAGTGAATATAAATTGGTTCTTGTTCAGCTTCTGACAGACTTGCTGCAGGTGATTGTTGGCTGAAGTTGTTGCCATCCTCAGCCATCTGCCTTGCCCTGCGCCTTTAATAGGTATGAAAGCCCTCAAGGCAGAGACATCTGATCTGCTTGTAAATCATTTTGTGAATCACTGTTTTCAGCCCAGTGCGTTAAGGAGGTCTGGTTTTGCTTAGGAGAGTAGCATTGCCTGGCAGAGGAGGGAAAGATGGTTTTGCCTGGGAGCAACATCAGGCAGGGTGAGTCTGCTGGAGACCTCATATATTCAATACTTCAAGGACTAAAGCTTATAAAACTGCTAACGACAGAAAGCTGATAAAAAGGGAAATGTTAGTTTTATCCAGTGTTTATTTCAGTGCGGGAAATGTTCACAGTAACGTAAGGGAGCTTAGTGTCATATAACTCAATAGTCATATCCCCTGTATATTGTTTTTCACCCTATAAGTTTTCAGCCCCTGTCTTTCAGTGAGGCTGGTTTTGTGTGGACTTACATGATTTTGTAAGATGTGCCCATCTGTCTTTGAGTTCTAGTCCTTTGAAATCTACTTACAATTGTCAAATGAAATTGACAATTGTCTAATCCATGAAACTTCCTCCAATTCCCTGAAAATTGGTGTCTGGCTAGAAGACAATCTCATTAGTACCTTCCTGAAGCTGCAGTGTAAGGTAAAGAGTTACCATTGAAGCTTGATCGCTATTATGGCTCTGAGTCAAAGAAAGCATCTGCTGACTTGCTGAAGTATTTTGGGAGTTTGTCTGGGGCATGTTTGAGTTAATGAAGGAGAGGAAAAGAAGGAAAATGGGCAGAATTACTACAGAGAGGATACTCAAGAAATATGGAGAGAAATAGCTGACATTAGCATGAAGGAATTGTTGAGATGTAACACAAATCCCTAAGAATTCAAGATTCATTAGGTTTCTGCTTACAGAGTAACTAATTCTACCTTTTTATTTGTTTTAATTTCCCTACTGGACTGAATTTTAATTTTATTATATATTGCAAGGCATGTGCTTTTACCATTGAACATGAAATCAAGTGCAACATTGAATTTAAAAATTGGAAGATAAATGTGATTGTAAATGCTGCAAGCAGCAAATAATATGCAAAACAGTGAATAACGTGGCAAAATGCAAACTTACTTGTTAAGTTATCTGTTCTTACTTGAAAACAGAATATTCAACTTATACTAAAAGGTTCTTGCTTGGCCAGACATTCTTTTAGTAGTATATTGCATATAAAGAGCTTCTGAGAGTGTTCTATTTTGTAAAATTAAATGGGAGTGGAATAGTGGTTGTAATTGCTAAAATTAAAAAAAGAGGACAGAGGAAGAATAAACATGGAGAAGAAAGAACAGCGTGAAGTAAGAGATAATTTATAGCTAGGTACAAAAGGAACAAATGTGAATTTTCAGAATGGTAACTCCTCTGATATTTGCGGAACTCAAAATTTGATTTGAAAAGCCTTGTTAAAAATTAGAGGAGAATGAGATTGAGAACAAAGAAATAAATAACAACACTTCAATACAGCCCACCTAAAATTTCAAGTATCCCATTTGTGTGCTTTGATTGCTGTCTTAAGAAATTACAGGATAGAACTTTCATCAGGTTAAACTGTGGGTATTGCAGTAAATGCTGTGACTGCCCTGCGAACAAAGGATAGCTTCAAACACTTCAAGTCAGATAACATTAGCAGTGCCATCTTTTATAAGTGTGTTCGTAGCCATTTTGAGCAGAGCAAGAAGCTCCTTAGCCCTTGCTGTGGTTCACAGGTTTATTGTGGTTCACAATACCTTGGGTTTGCAAGTTCAC
Organism: Atrichornis clamosus; assembly: GCA_013400975.1. Classification (NCBI taxonomy): domain Eukaryota; kingdom Metazoa; phylum Chordata; class Aves; order Passeriformes; family Menuridae; genus Atrichornis; species Atrichornis clamosus. The sequence goes on from WBMZ01008352.1 coordinate 85,186, forward strand.
TGTAGTAACTGCACTGCACCTGCTAACAACAAAAGTAGTGCTGCTACTGCTCCTGTTCTTGCATTTCCTTTAATGACCCAGCATTCATGAAGATATCATTCTTCATATGTGAATATGCTGGCAGTGAGTGTTATTATATCCAGGGCACTTTGACTATTAATGTACCAATTATGAAGAAGGGGCAAAATGTAGTGAAGGCTATACTTCGAGGGAGGTGGTGGAGTGGAAGCCTGTGGAGGCCAAAAAGAATTCAGGATATGATAAATTCATGAACAGAACAATTATTGAAAAGATAAATCAGGGGTAATCATCAGTTTCTAAGATCACAAAATAGGAATTCTGGGAAATAAAAAATAACCTAAATGAACATTTCAACTGATGTCTGTTGCCAGTTGTCATAAATAGCATAGGTCCTCTGCATAATTAATGAGGCCTAGAAGGGTAAGGGAGAGAAAATTACAGTGAGAATATACCAACTAACAAGTCTGGAAAAAAAAAAGCATGGCCATGGGCAACGATGAGGCAAGAAAGAGGAAATATGCTAGATTTAAATATAAGGATACAAGTTATCTTTGATATTAAATAATTTGGAATCTATGGAGTTGTAGAAAGTACAGGTAGACACTGGAAGCTGTTGTATGTAATTATTTTGAGTCCTTTCCTTATTACACTTTTTTCTTCCTACAGTTGGGAGTGTTGGTTTAATCTAAATATCAATTTTTGAAGCAAATTTATCTTCTAACCTTTGGAGTTGTGAAAATTTTGACAGTTTTTGTGTGTTTCTCTGTACTTAACTACTACTGCAACGATCTCAAGATAATACATACAATATTTTTGCATATACTAAATCGAAAGCAAGAGGTGTTAAAATAACTCCTAAAATTAATTTCTAATATCTAATACCAAATATTTCTTCAAATTGTAGCCTATAGGATTTCAGTTTCCTATTCCAAGGAAAATAAAAATGATATTTTAAGATGTCTTAGTATTGCTATTTTCTATGGAGATTCTTCCTAGTGGTATTTTCTATTTTAACTTAAATGACAAGCCACAATCCTGGTTTAATTTAGCTTATTTTATATCTTTAGACACTGACGTGAAAACAAATATTAAGCTGTATTTTAAAATCAGCTTTTCTGATTGCCTGTTTAAAATGGTTCATGTCTGAGCAAAAAGCATCAGAGATGTTTGATGAGTGAATCTGAACTGAGCCAAAAATCAATGCCGCAAGAAAGAGATAACCTTCAGAGAGAGGAACTCCTTGGCCCTGCTCCTTGTGGGCCACACGGGCACTACTGCTGGCATAAGGATGGGATGAGTTAGTCAGCTGGCATGGGGGACAAGCAGTCTGACTCTTCCAGTGGCAGCATAGACTTAGTTTAGCTTAAACTGGCTGTGAAACTGCTCCTTGAATGATCGTGGTCTTTGAACAACAAGGGAGCACACTTGGAGCACAGGGAGCACGCTTAGAAGAGTTAAGTCCTGGCTTCCCTGCAGTAAAATACGAGTTTGGCCACTGATGCATATACAGCCAAGATTTTGCTGTGAAGGAGTGTGATCATGGGGAGAGAGATGGTGAGTCACCTTTGGAAGAATATTGAAAAGTGAGGATGGAAATGGTTAGCAAAACGTTAAGATATTGAGCAGCTGAAAAAGAAATTAAAATTTAATAGGTTTTGTGTGTCTTAATGTGATGTTAAATGCATAAAGTTTGTACATTCCTGTACTAAACAGTGCAGGTTACAGTGTGCTTTTGTGACAGAAGGAGTTTTGAACATAAAGGTTTCATTTATTGGCTTACTGTTTTCTGGGTTATATTGATGTAGTTTGAATTTCTTCTCTGTAAAGAAATGGTATATCTTTGAAGTATCCAATAAAGAAGAAATAAAATAGAAATGAAAAGAATTATAGTCATTTTGTTGTTTTTAATTCTCTTCAGAGAAAGTTTACAGTACTGGGAATAATTAAATATAAATAAATATGCAAATAATAGGATTTGTCAGTTTTGATTTTTAACCAGATGCAGAGAGACAAATCCAATTGTGTCTTCAAAAAAATTTCTCCTTTTACTTTATTAAAACCAGAAGTTATAAAGAGGATGTTTTACTTTCAATATGGTGAGAATAAAAACTTTTAAAGGTGATGTAAATGAAACTATAAAAGTACAAAACTGTTCTTAAAGGCATAGTTTGTAATAAAATAAGTGATAGTCACATATTTGTCCTTTTCAACAAAAGTAAAGAACATACTTTCTTTTTGCTCAAAACATTCCTACATTATTGCAGAATTTTAAAATATTATTGACTTTAAAATTTTCTTATTTTTGAAGCTATAAATGCTGACATTGAAGTATGAAAATAATGTTGCATGTAATAATTTCTTAGTCTTCCTTCAAGTTTCTTCTGATCCGTAATTTCAGCTTCAAGATTGTTCCGACAATTATTGTCCAGTAGGCTAGAAAATGTAACATTTCTATTATATAAAATTTGCATTTGTTTATAATTCATTATTATGAATCATTATTTATGGTGTATGTGAAATGCACCAATGCATTTGGTGTATGTGAAATGCAAATGAAGACTAATTTAATTCTGGTATGTAATCTTTTGCCTGACTAAACTGAAAACATAAAGCTTCTGGATTGAGAAGATAAGCCATGTTTGCCATGTGCGTGTTTTACAGTTTTTATGTAGAAATATTCCACTTTTGCACGTGGATTTCTGAGCACCTGAAGGCAAATCAGCAGGTTTTATCCAAAAAACTAAATAGAATTGGGTGCATGTCCAGCATATGCCTTACAGAGAACTTCCCATTCACTGTGGTAGTTCCCTGTTATTGTGCAAAGAAGTAACCGAACATGTATTTCCTTCTTCAGACATTGAACTGTGAACCTAAGTCCTCATTTCTCGCCGACACATAAAGAATATAGTCATTCCTAATTAATGCTTGCTTTAATGGAATTGTTTCCTCTCACTCTCCTGCCCCATCTCTAAAAGATTACTCTCACACATCAAAGGCAAACGCTTTTTCTTGACATATGGATTACTCTAACTTTTATTTAGGATATTCAGAAGCTGAGTGAATCATTGTCATTTTTACATATACAAAGCAACTTTATGTATAATTTAATTCCTGTTTCTGACTATCAGTTTCTTAGTGTATATATGACTAAAGGCAAATGTGAGTTAACGTCTGTGGAAAGACAATTTTTCAGAATGTCACAGATTTAATTATTCAATCACTATCACCTAACTGCAGAAGTACTCTAAGTAATATTTGGGACAGAGGAGACTTGGCAAGGTGTCTGACAATAGTTTGCAGACCTGTTTCTCCATTTGGCTGTATGGGGAAATGTATCCATGTGGGGGATTTTATGGAATGGTTTTCATGCTTACTTGGATGTCCTTAGAGGGACAGTAAGATCTTCTGACATATTTAAATATTTCTGAGAGGAACTCACTTTCTTAATGTTTTTCAGGATACGGGTAGCAAATGGGTTATGTCAGTCACAAATAATTAGGCTGAATTTATCATTGCGGGGTTTTTAAATGAATATTCACACAATGATTTGATAAAAATAGTACTTTTTTTAGTGAATTTTTTTCTAAATGTATGTCTGGTTACTGGGGCAAAATATTGTTTAGGTCTCACAGAGCAGTAGTTACTTTTTCATCTTTGAATATTAATTTTCTATTGATGTGTTAAAAAGCATTGGTGAAATAGCTTGAATAATATATTTGCTTGAGGAACCTAAGCTTTTCTGTTAAAACTTCCAAATTGTATAAATATGGTAATTATACCACCAGTGCCTTGGGAATTCTCTTTTGGTAGCCTGTTCTTTAGAATTGATTTGTATTATATGGGTTTGGTTTCTTTATATTAGGCATAATTTATAATTTGTAAATGAGCAACAGTTGGGCAATAATTTGCATTATATTAAATCTTCACATAGTGAAATGCTCCATAAGAAATTGATTTAATCAGATGGGGGAGTTTCCCTGGTGTGTTGGGAAGTTGTGTTAGCTGCTGTAGGTGCTTACTCAGGGTGCCTATTGAAATGGTTCTGAGCTTCTTGCACTGGACTGTTTTGAAGTGCTCATCTGAAAAGGAACTTTGATTGTGCACAGATAATTGGAAATGCCATTTGGGAGCTGAAGAAAGTTTCTGTGGATATGCTGAAGCATTACCAGAAGTTACAAGAAGTTTCTTGTGTTTTGGGAAACTTAAGGGGTGTTAAATTTGGAGGAGTACACTTTAATTATTATTACGTAATTTTATGAATGATCAAATGTATGTGTAGACTAGTTTCAGCATAATATTTTTATCTGTAATAAGGAAATTGATAAACTATTAAGTTTTGAAAATTTCTTTGAGCCTATTGGTCACCTCTGTAATTTGTGTTAACTTTAAAAGTAGCAAGACTTGTCCATTAAGTCCACATTCACTTAAAAAAAATCATTATACAGCTGTATCATAATATCAGAAATAATTTAATTCATGTACATTACCATATTTCAGGAATTTTAAAACAGATGAGGGAAAGGTGATGAGAAGGTAAGACACTGTGTTGATAACAAGCCTAAAAATGTTAGCCTGCTTCTCATGTTCAAGCTTATTTACAAGTTCAATCATATTAGATTTTATCAGCATGGCATTGCTCAACTAAATAAGAAAAAACCAGAAAGGCAGTGATTGCTTGGCATATGTAATGCTTTTTTTAAAAAAAAATTGAAAATCATATCTTTAATGTGGTAACACAGTATTTAGAAACATATGTTGGTAGTATATTAGGAATGCCTTTCTGAATACATACATAAATATTCTGATATTATCTCAGTTTTAAAAAACTTTTATTCTGTGTCTCGAGAAAAACAAAATTACACTAAATTTTAAGGTCCTTAAAAGCAGCAGTGGTGAGATGCAGATAGGATATCATTCTGTTAGTGTAAAAATGATATCTTTTTTGCTTTTATTACTGATACTTTGATAAGCATGTTCATATTCTGACTTGTTAGTGTTACTTAAATACCAAATGCTTTTACCCCTTAGGGTAGTGACTCTGGGACAAGGGCTGAGCCTAACTGAATATGAAAGCTTGCTTTCATTAAAGAAGGTGGTCCTACTTCCTCCTCTGTTCCTTCAGGCAGGCCTGTATGCTCCTGTTGTTTCCTTTAAATGGATCGTAATGCTTGCATTGAACCCTCAGTGTGCCAGTGCAGCTCTGCTACTCTCCCAACCCACATGCAGAAGATGCCACCAAAAATAGAGTATTTTTCATATGTGCTCATACCAGAGTCTGAAAAGAATCAAGTACTGATATCACTGGGAATGGTAGAAAGGGGTAAGAGCAGAGAAATAAGTGGGACTTTATCAGTGAGGACAAGCTATCAGAATACAGAACTGCCTCCTTTGTGACTGCAGGTTAGCACCTTGGGGTCCACCTCATCCATCCACCATTTGAGCTAACAGTATTTCAGCACCAGTGAGCTCTGCTAGTGTGCCTGAAGATTGAAAACCATAAATTACTTGCCCTTTTTGTGTTGACCTTTCTTAGTGCAGTGCTGCCTCTTTCCTTTTTGCTTCAAATAGATCTTCTCTGCTGTATATTATTGAAGATGCTTTCCATTTAGACTTTTAGGTTTTGGGGTTTTTTTATGTTCTCTGTTCTTCCTGTTGATATGGTTTGTGCTGCGACTTTGTCTTTATTTCATTTTTAGGTTTTCTATCAGTCAAGCTGCCTGCAGTCCAGGACATTAGTACAGATGGTTCTTTTTGAGAAGGAAAATATACTGAATTAGTAACTTCTGTGATACAATGTACCCTTTTCTGCTGCCTATGACGATTGTTCTTCTTAATGTTTTGTGTTTCCTTCATCATTGTTTTTTCACAACTCTTTGAGGTACATTTAATATCTGATGTTGAATTGGCTTCCCATTCTAGAATCTCTGCCTCCCTCTTAGAGGATAGAGTGGTTAGCCTGCAGTTTTTATCCTCAGCAAGAGAAGGCATACAGAGACTGCTAGGGGATGTGGTTCACATTCTGTTTAACTCCAAAATTAAACACGTCTTAAGATCTACCTGAGTTTCACAGCTCTCACATTAACGAGCTAAAACCTGAAAAAGAGAGGCTTGCAATACTTTAGATAAATTTTCTGTGGAGTCATTGAAAATTCCGCTTAAGTTCAATGGAGTCATGGTTAACCTTAGTATGTCTTGGGAAGCAGAATTGTCGGGTAAAATACCCTGATTCATTTACAAGATGGTTTTATGCTTCTGAAATGAGATCTTCTGGAGAAGTATGTAGTTCATATCCAGAAGATGTAGTAGTGTTTAGTAAAAGCAAATGTATCTCTGTGATGTTTAAGAGAGTAGGTGTGAGCTAACATTACATGAACTAACATGCTCTAATGCCTGATTTATTTTTAGGCAATAATCTTGTCCTGCAATATTCAATGAAAGCATAGCAACAAAATTTATTACGTACCACTAGATTATTTTCTATTTCAGCCAGCTCTCTGTCTTGCATTGCAGTATGCTTGCACAAACATTGCAGCAATTTTCTCTTTTCCAAACCAAAAGCATGAGCAAACATAACCCAATAGTGCACTGAACCCATAGGTTACACAAAGCAATCTAACAGAATAAACAGCACCTATACAATATCTCCAACTGCACGTTTTTCCGTAATATAAACTTTCTTTAAAAAGCTTTTACTTCTCTTTAGTAAAAAAAAAAAACAAACTGGAAAACTGTGTGGTGTATTTGAAATTTAATTACCTGACTAATCTCTTGGTTGTGTGGATTGGTTTTGGCATATATGCTAGTTTATCTGCTTGACCCAACTGGAGACATAAAATTATATTTAATTTTTTTTTTACCCTCTTTGAAAAGATGTCGGTGGTAAGAATTTAATCAATGAGTGAGGAAGAGCATGTACTGTCAGCTGTGATGCCATTGGTATGCTGATGGTATCCAGCTCAGTGTCTGCTTCTCAGCGTGTAGACAGTGCAGTCTTCCAGATGTCCCAGTGTCTGGCCAAAATAGGGATAGTGATACAAAACAGATGGTCTTGTCTCAGGACAAAGAGTTGATGCAAGCTGATAGAGGGATGGAACAGGAAGAAATGGCAGAGCCTCGATCATTGGATGCCATGTTATATTCATCCTTATCGTGGATTCACAGTTAGGAGAGTTAACAGGAGGGCAGTTCTCCCTTTGCAGCTAGGCAGAAGTTTGAAGAGCAATAGCTAAGAACCCCAGTATGTTTCTTCTAGTTTTTTATCCAAGAGCTTTGGTGATTATCATAGAGTTACCGATGTGTTACTGTCTGGTTCAGGACTTTAATGCATCTAGAGCTCACTAGGAACTTTCACATACAACATACCAAGTATCTGTTGCTAAATGTGCCTGTGCACACAGAGAATTTAGAGATTGATTTCACCCTGCCTGCCCAAACTGTCCAGTCTGAGATCACTCATATATGAGTCCCTAAATTAACTGGAGGTTTTCTAACACTACTGCTTGGTCTGCAGCCAGGTGCAGTAGTGCTTGACTGAAAAGCACTTTTTCTAAAATGGGAGATGTACTAGTTTATCAATAGAAAATTGAAGCTCTGTGAGCATCTTGCTTCTTAGTGTGTTTCTTTCTTCATGAAAGAAATTCTCTGAAGGACAAGTAAAATTTTTGACTGTATTTGGAATTTAATCATTTTAATTTAAAAAAAAAAAAGAAAAAAGAAGTTGGTGAAATAGAGATATTTGCACTGTAGGAATTCTTGATCTATGTAGGTTTATGAAAGAGATAATACAGGTTCTGGAGTAACTGGCACTCCAGAAATGCTTGTACTAACAGTTTTTTTAAAAAACCCAAACTGTTGGAAGGTTCAGTGTTACTGGAAGTGTTTGGCATAAGATTATTTGTAATTGTTATTCTTTGTCTCAACTGTCATTTTAATAAAAGTGTATGAATTTCCACTGGCCTCGTGACAAGCTAGCTAGGATTAATCCAGCCAAGGGACTGGCAGAGTAAATTATGTGGATGCAAAGAAATATGAATGTGGCCCTCACTGCAAAAATGGATTTATACAAAGCTAAACAGGGTAATATTTTCTCTGATTGACCAAAGATGCACTGTAGTTGCTCTATGTTTAGTGAGGTATACTGAACTAATGAATTACTCATTTTAGCTCATTTTTGTAAAACGTCATATGAACAGCACGCAAATTATCAGTTTATTTCAAAATAGACTTGATAAATGTAAACAATAATGAAACTCAATATTACAGATATATATTGTAAGGAACATCTGTACTACGTTAACCAAATACGCATGAAAAATATTACGGCTGTCTCCTCTTTGTTAAAAAATAAAAAAACCCAAACTGAAGCCTTTAAAATATACATTCTTTTCTAATGCTTTGATATATTTTTATGCTTGAGGAAAAGCTTACTGATTTAAACATGTTTTTTTCTATTATTATGAAAAAGCTTATTTTGGTGGTTTTCTTTAAGAACACAGAGTTGAACTCTGGTTTGAATTGCACGCAAATATAGTGGTTGCAGAAATGAGTGGCATCAGCATTGGAACTGATTAGAAATATTGATCAAAATTTGGTTTTAATTTTAAAAGTTGCTTTACTTTAAGCTAAAGTACAGAAAAATAAAATGTTTACCAAGGGAAAGCATTAAAAGATGTTCCTTTAGATGCCTTCTGAAGTCCAGAATTTCCGATGGTTTTGTGTATTTTCTCATTATAACCTTTTTGTGGTTCTGTATTATTACAGTGCAAGTGCTAATGTACAATTAGGCAGTTGCAGTAATGCATTATAGAATGTAATGTTGCAAGTGAAATGTTTCAGATTTTATTTTATTGGAAATGTAGAAGTAATTAACATGCTCCGATCAATACTAGATTCCCATTGTAAAAGTAAAGTTTTTGAAATAATTATTTAGCACTAAGTGAGGCTGCCTAGTTGATAGCTTAGACCAATGAATTTGAAATAACTACTGGTATGGAGCAGTTATTGTTGCTGAAGTATTGGGTAAGCAGAGGTTATTTGGTGATATTACATCCTAGGATTACCAAGAGGGTAATGATAAGAGGGCACGATGCCAGTTCTTTTCAACTGTGCTTATGGATTTTCTCATTTAAATAAAATGAGACCATCATGTTGCATTCAGTCAGTGGTTTGACTGGTTGAGATATCCAAGATTTGTGTTTTACTGTTCATCTGCTTAATTTGGAGCAAGGCTCTGAAGCCCCTGCACTGCATCTTAGAGATGCTCTCATCCCCGAAGTCAGTGTTCCGTCAGTCTTGCCTACAAGTTATTTGTTTTCAGTCACAGACAAATACCACACCTAGTGAAAAAAAGGGAGAATAAGCAGGAACCCTGTGGGCCAGTATTGAGTGTAGTTTTCTAAGATACTGAAGTGTGCTTTAATGAAACCAGAACATCTTCATCAGAAAAGGCTGCTGCCTATGTTAATTCCAGTCCCACTTTGGGGGAAAAGAAAAGAAGGGGAAGATGAAGAAAGATTCCTCTCGCTCTTGCTGATTAAAAGTGAGAACTTGAATCCACGATACACTGTATATTTCAGTACCAGCAAACAATTCTGCTTTCCCTACTCCCACATTGGTTTTGTGGGTTTTAGACTGTGGAGTGAGATTCTGCTAGATTGGCTCTGACAACTGATACAGGTAGAGGTGGACGAGCAAACTCAAGGACTCAGCACGTCATGTTTCAATTGGTTTTGTGTGCATCCATCAGTGAAACACAAATGTTTAGGGAATTTATTGTCAACCTGAGACGCTTCTCAAGTAAGACGTGTTCAGAACATTATGTTCAGATATCTAAAATACGTTTAAGGAGTGAAAGTCTCTTGATGGATTTATTTAGAATAGTATCAGTATCAGAAGTCTATGGCATGGGTCTGAACTAGACCAAGTTCTGGTATTTGAGATGACATATTATTAGACACTGAGGAAACAAAATGAGAAGTCCTGTAGTTAGTGTACTGCAGAAGGTAACTCCAATTTTGTATCTGTTGAAGCAAATGTTTAAAATATCCTTTTCAGGAGTGGAGTATCAGGTGTTCTAGCTTAATGGTTCTTCTTTGTCTGGAAGTCTAATTGCTGTTTGTCCCCATATTTCTTTTGGAATTAATGTGGTCTTTTTATTGGAATCTCTTGATAATGGCAAGATAATTTATCAGAAACAAAGAGGATTGGTTAACATAGGAAGACACATAAAAGTATGATATCTAAAGCAGCTTAGATTCCTGGAACACAAGCACAATTTCTATCAGCAGTAGGATTTTGTTGGTTTGGTTTGTTTGTTGTGGTTTGGTCTTGGGGGTTTTTGGGTTGGGTGGGGGGTTTTGGGGTTTTTTTGTGGGTTTTTAGTTGTTTTTTTTTTTCTAATGAGGATAGTAGAGTGTGTTAAGAGTCTGTGCTTCAGTCACACACCTTCAGAAATCAATGCTATGTACGAGGAATACATCACTGTCTACCACAATGCAAGAGCACTACCTTGAGCAATTCATTACTTCAGAGAAAGAGGCATTATTCTACTGGTGCATCAGAATTGCCTGGTGGCCTGCAAGAACATGAATCAGAATTCATTATCTGAATTTTTACTCTCACGCTAAAACATTTAGAGTTTTTCTTAGTATTAGACTGAACAGACAAACTGAACTGTCATACACTTTTTCCAGCCTTGAACCTTATACTTCTTGAAGTACTCCTGGGAAATTACTACATGTTTTATAATTGAGGAAGGAGACTAAAGTGACTGGATCATACAAAACAATACAACACATGATCTGATTACATGAGCCTTCTGTGCAACTAAGCTTTCACTGTATTTTATAGGAGTTTTGCATAAGAACTCTGTCCTTAAAGTGCATAGTGTTCAAGCCTTGCAAAAGTTTGTAGGATGGTTCCACACCCTGTCATCCCAAGACAATAAGCAATCCTGCACGACTTCTAGGATACTTGGCACTGGTGCCCATTTCCCTCTCTTCGTCTCTTTCTCCCAAAAAAAGAAGGAAATAATTGTGAACAATGTCCTGTTTAAAAACATGACCTTGTTATTGGGCTATATTCTTGTTTAGTTGAAGTAGATACCTTTTATCCCCTTCATTTTTGATGAAAGTTTTCTATTAAGAAACCCCACAAATAATTAAGCTTAGTGCAGCATTATTATTAATCTAGAAAACATCTGGTTCTGTGCTATGCTGTATTACACTTGTGATTTTTATCTTACTTTTGAGTATTTTTGTCTATTGTTGTTATGGCAAAGTATGAAGATTGGAGCTGTGTGAATTCATTTTGGTAAACTGTTGATTTGAGAAAAATGTAGGGGTTTTTTTGCTCGGTTTGCAGAATTTTTTTTTTTAACTACACGAAACATATTTAATGGAAATTTCTGCAGGACCAAGGCTGGGTCTTCACATACTCTATTCATTTAGAGAATAGCAGACAGTGAACATTAAATCAAAGAAATACAGTGCACAGTCATGCATTAAAATAACAAACTTTTATTAACACAAATGAGATTGTTTCATTTCGGTGAACTTCTAGCCTATCACTATACAAAGATAGGTAACAATTTTCTAAGGATTTAAGAAGTTGCACAGTATTCTTGTTTTTCATGACGAAAGCAGATACCAGCTTGGCTTTTGTTTCTCTCTCTTCTCAGTGAATTACCTCATTGCTGCTCAGTAAAATCACTGAGCCACTCAGCTGTATCACTAGTTGGTCTAGCAAAGAATACAAAGAAGGATAAAAGATGCAGTGTCCAGACCCTGTAACTGAATTGACTTCTCAATGAAATCCTATTTTACTAAGACTGTTTTTTTCTGATGTTACATAGAAGCATCTGAACCTTTGGAGATGTTTTTTTTTACTCTTAAAATGCATTATTGCACTAATTGATAGTATTTATTCTAATAGCATTCTTATTTGTGATCAAATATTTTTCTGCAAAGCACACGTGAATTATTGAACAAACTATACACACACATAGAGTTTAGCATTAAAATTTCTGTATAATTTAATGTTTTATTGTTCCTGGATTTTGTGGTTGGTTTTTTTGATTGCTTGGGTTTTTTTGGTTTGGTTTTTTGTTTTGTTTTGTTGTTGGGTTTTTTTTTTGTTTGGTTAGTTTTGGTTTGTTGTTGTTGTTGTTGCTGGTTTTTTGTTTTGTTTTATTATATGTCTTCAGTAATGAATGTGGTCAATCTGGAAGATGGCATATAAACTTGCTCACAAGCTCAAAAATCCCCATCCAAAGTTATGGGTATTACAAACCAGGCAGTTTCTCAAAGCCCAGTTGCTTTAGTGAGAACAGAGTTCAGTATCTGCACCATAAATCTGAGGTATCCAGAAGAAACTGAAATAATTCCATGCTGATGCAGAGGTGCAGTAATCAAAGTTAATGCAAATGCTGCAGTTATTCTTTGGATTTGGTAGATAAGAGTTATACCTCTCTGTTTAGTTGGTTATTAACAGCGTTTTGTAGCTTGCCATGGACCAATTCCATCCAATGCTGAATTAGATAAATGAAAATTCCTTGAGAAAAATTAGCAATCGTACATCATGTAGGTTTTTGGTATTTTAAATCTGCATTTTGTATGCACATTACTGCTATTGGTCTAACAACATGTGACAATAAATCAATACCGCATATTGTTCTGCCTACTTGTCTGTTAGCTACAACTATAGGCAATTCTTGAATCCACGTTTCTTGCACAAAGTTTCGCTTGATTTTCTCTTGAGAGAAAAATGCTGGTAGTTGACTAAAAATGACAAAAAGGCACGGTTTTGATATACAAATTCAAATATAAAAGATATGACAGAGGGCAGCCTGCATCATTGCTCTTTTGAAACAGTCATCAGAGAGCCAAAAGTCAATCAAGCAGAGAACAGTTGAAAACCTAATTTAAAGAAATCACATCTGTTTAGTGGGAGAAAAAACCTAAGGCATGTGCTTCAATTTCTTTTAGGTTGTAATTCATCCAGTGGTTTACATCTGTTAAAAAATATGGAACTTTTCACAGCTCTTTAAAGCACAATTAAACTGTATTTATTTTAATACATAATGTGTTCCGAATATGTAATACCTTTTCTGTAATGACTCATAGATGATTGATTTCATAGCTCTCCATCATATAACCTTCCAGATCCTTTGAATTAGTTTGTGTATTAACCATACATGAAATTTATAGGAAAAGGTGTTGAAATGGTGTAAAATGATGCCAGAAACTGCAGTGCAGTTGTCAATTTATATCAAGACAACAAATTGACTGGGGAGGAGGGGAAGGAGAGTGTTCTTAAGCAGTAAAATAAAACATTACAGAGAAGGAAGCGTAGTTCAAAGACTTTAGTCACAACATTTTCATTTAAGTTTAGCCTAGCTGTTATTGAATGGTGCTTATTAAAATGTGTCTCCCAAAAAGAGCGTTGTTAACATGACATAATCCTGACAACCTGACCACACTGCCCTGAGTTTGGAGCACAGTGGTAAGAGTAGTGTCTATGAACTATAGAGGACAACCAGAAGTATTTCAGGTAGAGATGTGGGGGGTCGTATCTCATTCTTTTGTATATGAAAAGTAGCTTGATTCTCCACTGTGTGTCTATAATGACTGTGTATTTTAAATTCTAACTGAACATTGCCTCCTCTGATTTTTAAGTTTTCTGACTTTTCTGATGTTGGGATTTAAAATCTATCTTTCTACCTATCTATCTACTTCCTGCTTCACTCAGATCCTTTAAGATTAGGTTTCTTTTGTCAATGTAAATATATGAAAATACATTTGTGTACATTATCTGATAGACATTTTACTGACATGGTGACATACCGTGTACCATAAACCACATGCATCAGTCAGTGCATGGAATGGTTACCTGGCCAGTACATGGTCATTTATTAACAGCTAGCCAATGCTTTGCTTGTTTACCTTTCAGCTGGAGTCTAATCAAGTAATAAACACTGAGAATTGCACTTTACAGATACATGAGACATAGAGAACTTGCCTATTTTGTGCTAGCAAAAAATTAATTACAGATTATCTGTAAAGAATGTCCTGATTGTAAACCAAGGGAATTCATTTACAGTCTAACTGAGATACACTATTCCAGTGTCAGCTGAGGGGAAAAAATTCTCAGAGACCCTCCACTGTCTCCCTGCAAAAAGTGAATGATTTTACAGTAGTAGAAAATCCAGTTATTATTATGAGTTGCCCATATTACAGCAGTATGGTAGATTTAAGTATGCATGTTATGGTCGCTTTCGATGTGATATATGTGTCCATCTCACGTTTTCTGTGTTTACCAGAACACTTTTATTTTAGCAATATTTGTTCATTGCTAAGTGAATAGATGATGAAAAAAACACACGAGTAGCATACACTCAAACAATTATTTTTCTCTTCAATATATCCTGTGTCCACTGGAGCTATTGGACAGCATCTCTTGATGACAAGTTTTTTAGAAATGAATTGGAGAAATATTTTAAAAATATGCAGCATGGTTTAATGTAGAAATGATACTGAATGTTTTTCATGGAACCCCTTGTAGCAGAGTGATAATATATAAAAATAAAAATACTCTCAAATGTTTTTTCCTATTAATGTGCAAGTAACTGTGTGTATTTCTTCCTGATTTTTGAGCAGTTCCAATTTTTAGTGATTCTACAGATGAAGCTCCTTTATTGCTACGAAATTTAATCATGTGTTGATCCCATCATTCTGTCTTGTTGCAGAGGATCTTGATGATCTCAGAATGGAAGGAGTAACAAGTGTGATGTCTTCTGGGAGCAAATTCAATCAAACTCGAAGTGCTCATACGGCTGAGCCTCAGGCAAAGGTCACATTGAATATCTGTGCAAGATGTGCCAGGTAAAATCAAAACAAAACCAGATCATGCTAACCAATGAATTCTTTTCCCCAGGTTTTTGACTGTGTATTGTGCTTATGGGCCAGGTGATGACCTCTCCTGTGCTAAAGAAAAAATAATTACTTAGCTACTGGCTACCCTATGACCTCTGGCATTTGAATTGTGCAACTTATGTTTATGCTTGATATGTCGCATCAACAATGAATCAAAGAACATAGTTAGTCTTAGGCCTTACTTCACAGCTTGAAACTATTTTAAGCCCTTCTGTCTCTGAATTTCATTAGTTATTTGAGCTTCTGTGGTTTTTCAGGGAATGAATCAGGGAATTTAAAGGTTCAAATCCAATTTGAAAAGCACCTGTATAAATGGAGATTTAGTTGCACAGGTGCAGTTCAGGATTTCAAATAGTTGCTTCTTAGCACTTTATAATCCCATCCTGTTTCACCTCTGAGAAATAATTTAATCAGGTTGAACCCCTTTTGGTTTTGACAGCTGGAAATAATTTTTGCATTTACAGTATGAAGGCCAAATAAACAGGTTGGTATTCCTGTAGTTTAGTCAACTCGAGAATGCAACACTAACAGAAACCCCTTAAATTTCCTGGATGAATTCTTCTATGTAGACAAAAGCTCATTTGGAGAAAGGATTTAAGCCTGTTTAAATGACAAAACTAGCCTTCTCACCCTTCTGTTAATGGTTCAGATTAACAAGAACAATACAGAGGCATGCCAATTTTATCTGCCTGCCTGTGCCAATGGCTGCTCTATTGTGTAGTTTGAGAGTGGATTAGCCGCTTGTAAATAAAAAGCAACCTGTGGTGAAATTAAGTCAAAAGTTTGGCCATATGCCACCCTACTTTTTTCTGGTTTTCTCCCCATTTTGCTTGTAAATTACTACTTTTCTAAAGCACTTATGTAGATGGAGGGGCTTCAAGACATTTTCTGATGCTCTGGAAGCATAACTACAGGCATACAGAATCACCCATGCAATAGCATCTCTTTAGCAGGGTTAGGGAGCCTCAGGGAACTTCAGTTCACAGTACTGTCAGAGCAGCAGGGACTGGATGGCCTTGTAATTCTAGAGTTTTGCTGTCAGCGATGTGGCCTTATGCTTTAAGAGCAAACATGTTAGTCATGGGATTCTTCCCAATTCACTACAAACTAATTGCTTATGTTGTAAAATGTTTCCAGACAACTAGCTACATGAAAGTGCGGCACATACTTTCACCTGCCATCCATTGTCCATGGATGAACAAGTAGGAAAGTAAGGAATATAGAAACCTTAAGTTTTCTAAATGGTCTTTCTGAACTTGCATAACATCTTTTATAGATGACTATGAAGGTCAATTAAATTTTGAATTCCCTAAAGTAGCTGCTAATAGCAGGTGCCAAGATACTATATATTCTCTCAATCCTGCACACCAGGGAACAAAGGGCTCAGATCTTGAGCCAAACCTACCAATCTTGGCTATTGCTATTGTCCTTTAACTGCCTGTAATAAACAACTCTGCCGTCTAAAATATGACCTGTGAGAGAAAGATCTTGCAAAATCCCTTTTGCCACTTCACTTATCAGAGAATGCAAAACAGTGCTTTATTTTGCCTATACACCTTCATTAATTTCCCTATCCTGTTTAAGGAAGTCGGTGAGGAACTGGATGATACTTATTTGACTGTGAGTCTTTTCATTCTTGTTGCAGCTTAGCAGTTTGTTAAACTTTGGAGGAATTAAAAAAATACCATCACATCAGGAGTAAGGAAAGTCAAAAGAGACAAATGGGTATTGCAGTTGTATTTAGTAGTAAGGAAACTAGCATCTTTTCTTCAACTTTTCTTTCTTTTCTTTTCAACATCTTTTCTTTCTATCTATTCTTTTGGAAAATTCCTTCCTTCCTACTGAGTCTGAGAACACCTATCCTCTCTTCAAGATGGTTAGTAGTGTAGTTAGCTCACTCTTTAGCTCACCTTCAAAGAGGTTTTGTCCGAAGCCTTCTTGCAGCAGCTGAAGTAGTGGGTACGAAGAGTTGCATGAAACAAGTGGCTTCAAGGACATGAAGACAGTTTTTTTTCTGTTTGGTTTCAAGAGCAATTAGATTTTCTGTTGCTCAGTGATATAGCCATTGAAAATACTGTGCAATAAAATTAGAGTCTGAGTATTTGGATCATCTCTCTGACAATTTCTCAGTGTTGGCATTTGTTTCCGTTGTTATGACAAAGCCTAGTATTTAATGTAAGGTCATAATACAGGACATATTAGTGTATTTATTTGTTTTAGAATTTATGTTTTTATATTTACATATTCTGTTCTCTAAGTAGCCTTGTGTGCTGTATAGTGTATATATAAATACTCTGAGCTGTGATTGTAGACATGTTTGAATACAATTGAAAAAGAAGTCAATATAAATTGTTATGCATGCTTTTGGTTACAATTAAACAGGTGTCTTTCCTCTTAATTTTACTCATTTTTCAGTTGTGCAAAGTGATTTGAAATGAATTGAGCTATTAATGGCAGTGGTGTTCTGTAGATAATAGGGCTTATCAAGTCAGATTACCAAATTAGGTTTGCTGAGGGTGTTTTGGCTGTCATTAGGAGAAATATTACTTTTTCTTGAAATTTCATTGGCAAAATTCCAAATGTTAGGAAACATGCAACTTGGCTCAGACGAAAAATTGAATTTTACTCATACTTTTGCATAATTGATTTCTTTCACTTTGCTCTATTCTTTTAAAGTGCTTTGCTCTGATTTCTCTCCAGTCGATTTACCTTCTATGACACTTTCTTCAGAAGTCTCCTCACTTTCCTGGGTATATTGGACCTTTTCTGAGAGAGGTTTATTTAAACAATTAAAAGAAGTCTTCAGTACTAGCTTTAATTACTTTGGCTTAATATTTTGTATCTCGCTTGGAAAGGACAAATAGTCTTATCAAAATTCCACCCTACTTCTTCATTAAAATTGCATGTAAGTTTTAGGCCCTTCTGCTTCTAGGATTATATTTTCTTGACCTAGATCATTAGAGCTCCCTCATTAATTGAGAATTAGAGTGGACTGTGGCTATGTGTAGGTTACCTTATCCTGAGAGGAGTGCTGGTTTTATTCTGTATGCCCAGTGAAACCACTGGCAGTAGGGTACAGTAGGGTGCAGCTGTATGTCTTATAGTTTCTGTGCCTTCTGAAGCTTCCAACAGTGAGAGCATAGTGACTTGTGAGAAGAATGGACTGAACCAACTGTTTACTGAGATATTTATGATTGGACTCATTTAGCTCCAGTTTGGCTCCTTCCCTTTGTAACATTCAAAAAAAGAATGCCAAATTGAATTGACTATAATTGGAGATAAAAATCTGCTTTGTCACAAGGCAAATTTAATTCAGTTCATATTGTGGGGGAAACCTACAATGGTGTTGACGCACTGCATTTGGGAAAGCATTCTCCCCCTGTCTTAAGTCTCTTAGACAAAAGTACAAACGTGTTGGTGGACCATAAGAAATGAGACTTGAAACTGGCATCATTTGAACAAGGATAAAACCCCCAAATTTGTAATTTTTTTCAGAAACTGATATTTAACCTTCAGTGCTGATAATTTCACCAATCATCTTCAAATAATGAATAGATAGATATCACAGACCAGGTTGGTTATCCATGTAAAGTTATCCACCCAGACATCTAGGAGATAAAAATGGGGGATTCTTTCAAGCTATCACACCAAATTATTTTTTACAGCTTATGGTTTAAAAATCTAAGAAATCCCCCCCCAAACAATCAAAAAACCCCCAAAAAATCCCCAAAACTCACCCCCCCCAAAAAAAACCCCAAACCCAAACAACTGAGGGAGATGAATAATTAAAAGAAGGGTTAATTCTACTGGAGTATAAATTTGTTTGTAGCCTGGCATAAAACTGTAAGAAACAGAGAGCTTACTGTTTTCTGTATGCATGTTTCACACACGGTGAGCGAAATGCAGATGGATAACAGCTTGAAGAGCTTTTTCAAATGGGGAAGTAGCTACAGAATGATGTTATTCCCATAGCTGCTCTTGGACTACAGGACAAGTTAAGTAGCATATTAAGTCGTCTAAATAAAGGGGTGACATCATTCACAAGGTGGAACACAACAAGGTTTATAGATACAGAAAAAAGGCTACAAAAAACCCCCCATCCTGTATTTGGGAGGTTTGCTTTTTTCTATTTAGCCTGAAAAAACAGCAAACCCACTTTTAGTAAAATGGGTCTGGATTTAGATTATTTGAGTGAAATTGTTATAATAATTTCTTCTTTGTCTAAGGGCACAATTGGTCTGACTAACTTATAAAATAGGCTGACTCAATTTATAACATTTTTGTGAATCCTTTCTCACATACAGGCAAAACAAATGAATTTCAGGTTTGGCCGGTGAATCATAAGACATCCTCACATATTAGCAAAACTTGTATGGGTTAAACAGAGATTTAAATGACAATTTGTAAAAGCCAAACAACACTTCCATATTTTCTCATATATATTGTGACTTGCACATTGAGCATTTTGCAAGAATTTAATCAACCATAAGGAAAAGATAATATTAATGTACTACTGAATGAATTACAGGGGGGGTTCTTTTTTCTTTTTTCTAAGGACCACCCATTAGCCTTGTATGCCCACTGCCATGCTCAAAAGTTAAATCTTGTTCTTGTGGAGTCTTGCCAATGCATTCCTGAAAGTAAGAAGCTTTTTGTTTTTAATAGTGCAAGGGCTGCATTCATTCTTTCTAACATCAATAGAATACAAAAAAGGGGTTGCATGTGATTAAAAAAGAAATGGGATTATAGAAAACATACTGTGCCACAAGCTTGAAGGCTTCTGAACAAGAATGTTGGAAAGGGGCACTAGTCGCATACAAATGTGGGTTTGAGATGCAATGTTTTAGTTAATATTTTAAGATTAGCTAAAGCAAAAGCACAATGTAGTAAGGCCTTTTAACATATTAGAAGAATAAAAAACAGAGATATAAACAGAGTATATCTATACATCAAAAAAGTAAATGAGGCTTTTCTTACTGCTGCCATTTTCATGCCACCATTGAAATGTAGTAATTTGTATCCTTGAGTTGTTAACGTAGAATAAATCAGATGCTCTGTGCATACTACCATTACAGATGTTTTTGGAAAGCTTTGTTTGGAGAAAGTACTCAAAAATTCTCACGCCAGTTTTCCTTGCCTGTGAAATCTTTAGTACGCTGCTCATCATCTGTGACTTTTACTCCTTTAAGATGTCTTGTCCTCCAAACAATCTGGAAGTTAGCTTGTTTTCTTACCAGTAACATTTTCTTTAATGATCTGGATTTTTTTTTTAAGTTTGGTTTTCTACAGTGTAGTTTCTACTACATCCATGCTTACTTGAGATGTAATCATGTAAACTATGTGGTGCTATGTGAAATTTAAGACTCACGTGTTAGTTCTCTGCAATACACCGCTGGACTTTGAGCATAGAGCCCTGACAACCAGGAAACTGTAGGGGAAGAGACAAAAGAATTGAAGGAGACAGCTGTAATTTGTCATAAATTTCAGAATAATGGTGGAAAGAATGGAAATGTCTGAATTGGCCATCATGTGTCTCTAGAAAAGAACAGGAATTAATTGGTTGGTTTGGGAATATTTTTTTATGGTGTTCATCTAGCTTCAACCATTTTATAACCTTAGAGTTTGTATGGAAGTGCTTTATCTGAGTATCACAAAGCTCCAACAATACTAATGAGACTTGAGGTCATAAAGAAGCATTTGGTGGAAACTTTGATAATGAGCTGTGCAAAAAATAGTATGAAGCTTGACAAGTGAATCCTGTTTAACTATCAAAAACAGAAAAGCCAATGACTGTAAATAGGAAAAAAACTGCTGTCAACAAGCCACTTTACTGTATGCACTGTCCACAGACATCACTCCTGAAACTTCAGGCAACAAAGAGAAAAATTAATGAAATTAATTAGTCCTGTGAGGAATATCATAAATACTGATTAAAGACTACTTTAAAAAAGCAGTAACAATGATGGGCTCCTGGAAGATTTCCTCAAGTAAAGGAAAGAAGCCTACTGAGCTCCCTCCACTTCCTATGTGCACAAGATCCCTTCCTTATTGTTTAGGGCTAGTCTGTTCTCATTGTCATTGTGTTCCCTGAACAGAAACCATTGGAATGCCTGACTTGTATTACGAAATGAGATGGGTTCTCCTACTTCATCCAGGCATGTAATCCCAAAATAATGCTAGAACTGGAGATGGGAAGGTGTCAAGGAATGGGTACTGACGGCACCATGCAGGGTGAAAAAAGGACAACCTCTGGTATCCCCTATAGATGCCATAGGTCCTGGCAGAAGAAAGGATGTAGCGTTTGCTACTGGTGCATGTTTTTGGCGGGTGGTCTAGGTTTATGTTCTGCCAAATTAGGCCAAGACATCATGGGAGATGCTTCTGCTCTGTTTTCAGCAGACTGCTGCTGCTCAAGTCAGAGTGTAAGATTTCTTTCCCAAACAGAGCCATTTTGGTATGAGTTGCCTCAAAGAGTAGTATCTTGAAAATGCATGCAGGACTAAGCAACACTGAAACTCCATGGACTGTTTTCCCCTTATCCTGACCGTGTGTGTATGACCGTGTATGTGCTGTCTGGGAGACATAATAAAACGCTATGTCTGCATTGAAAACTGGCAGGAAAAGATCTGCTTTTGCAAATATTCCTTAGCTACTAGATGAATTGTCGAAACTGTTTTGTGAAGGAAATCTGCAGATGCTAATTTAAAGGTGGTTCAGGTATGTTTACATGAACTGTAATCATCCCTTTAACTGCAGTGTTAAGAACTGATGAAATTAGAAGAGAACCTGATCACTGTGATTATAAAATAACTCCCTGTTTTTCTTTATAGACTCTAATATTTTTATTATTAATCAATAATGCACAGATGTGTCAGAAAGAATAACCTCTCTAGTGCTCCATATAATCCTTGGTTTGGCTCTTTGCACGGTGATGTAATACTGGGGAATGGGCACAGGTATTCGTGTGGTTTGGTACATGAATTTGCATAAAGAATAGCCTTTGTATGTCTGCCCAGTAGTGGTAAAGCCAGCTTAGTGACTCAGTTTCTGGCAGGAATTTCTGGTTTGCTAATTTTCCTGAAATCTGGGAACAAATTACTTCAAAGTACCAAGGGAAAAAAAAGTGTTTCCAAACTGAAGTAGTCGGTACAGAATTAATGTTGGTGGAAAAATTCTGTGATAGGGGTTCATGTACAAACTTTGAGGAAGTTTATGTCTTCAAATCTTATCAAAGCTTTTAATTATATACACATATTTTTTCTTTCCTGTCATGCATTTCGTATTATCATTCTGTCTGTGTACTATTTCTAAGTGGCTGTTATTACAGAGGAGAAAGTACTAAACATTCCAGATGACTTGTGTCACTATTTTACTATTATTTTTTCCTTTATCTATTTTTTTGCAACCTTAGTTTTATTGGACCTCTTGTTTTAAAGAGCTGAATTTTCCTCATGCTTGTTTGTGCCAGCTTCACAGACTTTGTCCTAAACAAAATGTTTTATTTGCATATTTTTCCTTTTAATAGTGGCAAACAAGTGAATTAGACTCCATATGGTATTGCTTTATAACTTTTAAAAATCTCCTTTCACTTTGGAAAATTGAGAACAAACTCCACACTTTTCCTTGGGCTAGTTAGAACTTCTTATAAGATAGAAAACCAAAAAGAATTACAGGGAAAAAAAGAGCTGTGACAAAAAAAAATGCAAATTTTCACTTAGCTTTTTTGATGAGTTGAATTTGACCAGTGATTAATTTGCCCAGCTTTGATGCATAAATAACCACAATAATGTATTAATTGTCT
This sequence comes from Atrichornis clamosus, assembly GCA_013400975.1. Taxonomy (NCBI): domain Eukaryota; kingdom Metazoa; phylum Chordata; class Aves; order Passeriformes; family Menuridae; genus Atrichornis; species Atrichornis clamosus. The sequence continues at coordinate 107,938 of WBMZ01008352.1, forward strand.
TTTGATTTTGTAAGTGCTAAGTACAGCTAAAATAAATCACTTTATCGTTCCTTTTCTGGAGTGTTGTACCACTTTGGTATCTTGTTCTTTCAAAACAAGATGAAAATACTGAAAAAGAAAATCATTCAGAAAATGTTTTTACTGGCCCTAGTGATTACCAGAGACAGAAACCATAAATAAGTTTTTAAGATTTGGTAGGCTGATGTACTAAGTTGTCAGAGTAACCAGTTGGTTACTCTGCCTTTCCTTTCACTGATTTATGTTTCTTTAGAACAACTTACTGTATGCAAAATACAGAATATCTGTGTGATTTCAAATTATTTTTTGAGTTCATGGATCTAAGTTTAACCTCTGAAATGCACAAGATATTAAAATTTTTAGTCCTAAACCTTAATTAGTTTCATGGCAAACTCCCGATGAATCTGTGTTTTGGAAGAATCACCAAGGTCTCTCTAGTTTCAAAATCTTAACAGTGTCTTGGGAAGGCAACAATGTAAGACAGGAGATTTGTATGAAGTGCTTAGAAATCCCAGGAAGATCAGACTTCTTTCCTCCCTCTGTTTCCCACTTGGTAAATTCACCAATAATTTCAGACCTATCAGAAGTACCGCAAAATACTGTGATAATTAAAATGTCATCTGTTATCAAAAATTATGTAAGCTGTGAAGAAACCAGGATTTTCAGATGACGCATTTCCCTCTAAGTTTGATTTAACAGCTGTTTTATTTTATTAAAGACTGCACGTGTGGGGAAGACTTGTTTTTTACCTAAATAACTGTCAATCAGCATAAGAGAAATGGTTTGAAGAAAGATAAGTGTTTACATGTTAGTGAAAATAGACTTGAAACATGAGCACTAGGTACATAAAATTTGCATGTGATTTGCATCTTATACATACATCTTCTCATGATAGGTCTGGTTTTGGAAATGTGACACTTAGTGCTCCAAGGTAATCTGGAGATAGCCCTACTGTAACTTTACTCACAGGGTATTGGTATCTGCTTTTGGTTATGCAGGAAAAATGCAGTAGAAGATGCTGGGAATTAATGATATGTCAATAGAACATCTTTCATAAGAACTACTGTTCAACAGTACCTAATTTTTTGTTATTTCAGGCTGGTTGTAAAAATAAAGAACTGGTTTGAGGAGGCTAGTGCACTTGTGAACATTTTTAAATGCTGTGGATAAATTCTAAGAACAGTAGATGTAAAGGGTTTGTTAGATCTTTTGAATGAACCACTCTTGATTTGTAAAAATGAAAGCAGTAGAAGCATATTTTAAAATTAAATTAACGTTATTGTACTGGTCCTGAAAAATCTGCTGTTTCTTAATTTAATGGAGGGTGACATCCGCTTCATTCTGTCCTTCATTTGTAGATCTTGTCAAGACATCTCTGTCTCTTTTCCCCTACGAAACCCATTTAACCCCCTCAATAATTTAAAAAGACAAGTGCTTTACCAAGCCTTTCTTCCTTCTTTTCCCTTGCTCTCTTTGATGTGTGCTTTGCAAGCTAATTCTCTATGGCAATATTTATAGATTCTTTCTGTTTTATGCAACACTGCGATGTATATTAGCCACAGCAGCTGCTTGTGGATGAAAACGATATAGGGATGAAGCCAGGAGATCATGAGCTTGGGGAAGCTTGTTGGTCATAATTTGAGGCTCTGCATAGCTGTTTAATATAGCTCTTATAGACACAAATGCACCCTCACACACAAAACTCTTTCACAAGTCCTAGAAAAAATGGTTCACAGGAGAAGAAAGAGTGTTAAGTCTGAAAAGACTGACAAAGACTGTAATTTTTCTCCTGTGAGATAATGGTTTGAAGCCAGCAGCAGATAAAAGATTGCCATAAGAATGGCTTAATTCCCCATCTTGTAAAAGGATTAGATAATTCAGTCTCTTTATGGATTCCTTACTCTGGGAAATATATTTCCACTTTTGGTTCTCCTCAGAAATAGCTGCAGAGTGTACTTATTTAAAGTCACAAAGACCTGCATTCAGACATTTAGAAAAGGCAAACAGCACACAAAAAAGATTATTTTCCAGGCTGTGTCAGTGTGTAAGTTTTGCTCAGCAAGTGTATATTCTAGTATTGCCAGCAGAAAACATTATGTCTGTGCATTATCTATTGGTGATGTGGAAACTTTCCATAAAAATCTCCAGGAGTGACTGGAAAATAGTGTGTTTAATTTGCAGAAAGAAAATGGATGTCAACCAAAATCCATGAATAGTTTTTATGAATTTTCAAATAATTTGCTGTGTTCTAGTGTACAAGCACTGAGAAACAGTGTCCTTAAGGAAGTGAGTGCAAAAGCAACAATCAGACTCTTATTTGAATGGTTTCAGTGAAAATGAAGTTATTTTAGATTAACTGTGGTTTAGATGAGAGTGAAACTTAGAGAATACAAATGCTGTGTATCTCACATGAATAGTAGTGCTGGTAGTAACAACATACTTCTGCCTAATAGGTTTGCATCACTTCTTTAAGTGGATTTAAAGGACTTATAAATCTTTGTTCAGAAGCATGCTGATTGTGTTATTAAACTTATATTCCCACATTTTATTCAGAAACCATTTAACACAGAAACCATGTGTATGTATTCATGTAGTCTTATAGTTTAATTTTGGAAATGTCTGCCTTCCTCGATAATGTTCTGTGGGATAATCCAATAGACCTCATGCTTCGTTTCTCTTCAGTGCAGATGCTGTATTTTAGTGTATGGTGAAAACAGAAGCTATGACACTGATTTCTTGATGTAACAAGGTGACATGCTGCAGAACTTACCTATTTTTGCTTCAGACTTGAGAGGTGGCAGCCACTCTCATTGCTCACCAAATCCACAAGCCTCTGTTAAAGGATCCTCCTCCCATAGATCTAGGATATTTTTCTGCTACAGTTTGTTGATCTAAAAAGAATTTAAATTTCTTTTAAAATCTAATCTTCATTATGAAGGTAGCATATGTAGCTAAAGCTGATGAAGAGTTTTACCAGATAAAGAGTACTTTTGCCTGTACATTTTAAAATAATATTTATTTAATATATTTTTACCGTTATATTAACTGGTGCAGTCTATACTGGAAGATGACATCTTTTTGTCTCTGTACCTGTGAATACACTAGGAATTTTTCTGGCACAGTTTTAACATTTTTATGTTTGTAAAAGACATTAGTAGAACAAATGGAATAAGTCAGAAATTCCTGGCTTTATATTTGGTTGCTGAAAAAGCTTTGGATTGTACAGCAGTATAAAGGAGTGCAGAACTTGTGGAGTCAGTAGGTCAAGGTACATGAGATCAGAATTTGGATCTGTATGTTTGGGAACAAAGAATGAAGTAAACTCACCATGCTATAGGCAAGTCAGGACAGATGATTATGAAGCTTGAACACTCTTAATGGTGTTGAGGTTGCTAGGGAATGTGCAAGAAAACATTCCATGTGACCTAAAAGCTTGTGGGGCCTTTCAGGACTTTTGTTGTCTGATCTCTGTTGCTATAACTTCCCTGGAGTTATGTATTTGTCCTAGGGAGATTATAATTCAGTATTACAGTGCTATCAGAGAGAAATGTTAGATGTAGATGTGAAGTTTTAAATTACGGAAAGGAAGCAGATGATTTGAAAGAGAAAAAAAAAAAAAGGAAGGAAGTCCAATAAGTCAAATTTATCCTTCTTCTCATCTGTGACTAAAATTCCCTTTGGCTGCCAAAGAAACATCATCATGTTATGTGTATAAAAAGTTTCTTTTGCTAATAAGTTCATGATATTAATTAATCTTACAAAATGTGTATTAGAGGTTTTGATCCATATTAATAACTACTTCATAAAGAAACTAAATCATGGAAGTATTTGTTAGGGTTTTTTCAAGAGTATAGTTAACCTACTTTGAAGTATTTAAACAAAAAAGTGATTCAACGAAATCTCAATTAAGATTCTAATACAAACATGACACTACCTCTGTTTTTTGGAGAACTTTGTTGTTGTAGCCTTGAAAATGTACACTTATTTTGGCTGATCATGAAAACAGCTTTACTGCTCTTTTTGCTGAAACATTTAAGGATTCTTTACCAAACTTTCCCCTACTTCTCATCATATTCAGCTAAAAGAAGTTAACTGAATCTTTAGCAATGCAGATTGGGAATTTTCCAGTTAAATGCAATTTCTTCAGGAATATTGTTTCACAGAAACTAAAATGTTTTAGTGTTTATTCAGATTCAACAAAATTCGGCTGAATTCAGAGAGAATGGCTGGAGCTGCAGTGCTCAGACATGTAATTTCCTCCCTCCTCCTTGGAGAGTGCCCTTTACTGTCCTGGAGTCCCTGAAGGAATTTTTCTTCAATACTAAAAAGTCAGAAGAAATGTTTGTATTGTCTTGAAATAACAGGTTTTCAAGAATTTTTCTCAGATGGAATTGCAAAGTTTCTGTTCTTGTTAACTTCTAGGGAACATCGGAATCCGAGCACAGTTATCTAGCTCTAGTTTGCTATGTTTAAAAATAAAATAAGTCCTTAGTTATGTACCAGAATTTGAAGGCCGGCCACGTGCACAGTAATTATATAACCCTTGCCTGTAGTTGTTTATTTGGGATTAAAGGAGATTTTGTCTAAAAATCATAACCCAGCTGCTGGTTCATTTTAGGAAGGAATAGAATGGGATTTTGATTATTGAAGTGACATATTTCTGGAAGATTAGGTCAAAATAGCATTAACCTAAATATAACCTAAATTCCTCTGTCTGTAAGTGACAATCACCCTCTTTTGAATTTGATTTGACACCTAAATTTCCTAAAGTGCACCCTCTACTATACACTAGCACACGACAATTAATAATACACATACTTTGAATCAGTAGTCTACACAAAGAACAAATACTAGAGAGCATATATCTCACTATGAGGTATCCAAAACATTTCCATTTCTTGGTTTTCTGAATACTTCATGACTTGTCTTTAGGCCCTGATGTTAGAAAGTACCTGTGCTTGTAATTAAGTGTATGTAATTATTTTTATTAATCCTGTAGTCCTTGGAAATATTATGTGAACTACTTCTTTTTTTTTTAAATTGTAGTATTCTGCTATAACATCAAGTTTACTTTAGTTTCACTAACTACTTATTTTAATAATGTCATAGAACAGCAGTGTTGGCATAGAGGACAATCATAGTGTTTGTGTACATTTAGTGCACTGTAAGAGTTCCTAGGTCCGAATTTGTCCTGCATCCAACCTTGACAAGGTGGAGAGATGGACAGAGAAGAACCATCTGAAATTCAACAAAGGCAAATGCAGGGTCCTGCACCTGGGGAATAATAACCCTATGCACCAGCACAGGCTGGGGACTGACCTGCTGGAAAGCAGCTCTGCATAGAAGGACCTGGGGGTCCTGGTGGACAACAAGCTGTCCATGAGCCTGCAGTGTGTCCTTGTGGCCAAGAAGGCCGGTGGTATCCTGGGCTGCATTTGGAAGAGTTTGACCCGCAAGTTGAGGGAGATGATCCTGCCCCTCAGCCCTGGTGAGGCCATGTCTGGAGTGCTGTTCTGGGCTCCTCAGGACAAGAGAGACATGGAGTTCATGGAGCAGGTCCAGCAGAGGGCTACAGAGTTGATCAAGGGACTGGAACATCTCTCTTACAAGGAAAGGTTGAGAGAGCTGGGCCTGCTCAGCCTCAAGAAGAGATGACTTGACAGGGGGTCTTATCAATGTGTACAAGTGTCTGAATGGAGGATGTCAAGAGGATGGATCCAGGCTCTTCTTGGTGGTGCCAAGCAATAGAACAAGAGGCAAGGGGCAGAAACTGATGCACAGGAAATTACACCTGAACATGAGGTAGAACTTCTTTACTGTGCAGGTGACTGAGCACTGGGACAGATGCCCAGAAAGGGAGTCTCCCTCCATGGAGATATTCAAGAACCACCTGGATGCAATCCTGTGCCGCGGACTCTAGGATGATGCTGCTTGACCAGAGGTTGGACTAGGTGACCCACTGTGGTCCCTTCCAACCTGGCCCGTTCTGCAAATCTGTGAATCATATTTTCTAAATTATACTGACGGTATGACTGTGATTCACACGCCCACAAGTTTGTTTGTAGTGATAGACCTGGTATAATGCTTCTGCACTGAATCGATAGAATTTATGCAGAATGTCTTTGGTCCTGAAGTCCTTGACAGTTTTCTTGGAGGAAGTCCTACAGAATGCTTTTTGGGGTCAAAGAAAATTAAAATATTTACCTGGAGATTGCTTTTGTAGCTCTTGAAGCTCCAACATGCAGCTGGTTAATGTAACTGAAACAGTCCTCTAAGCAAGAGATCACACTACAAATAGAATGTTTATGAAAAAAAAATGTTGGCTATCAGATGTCAAATTTAGAATCCCATTAAAATAATTAATAGTTGAAATTAAGTTTTGGTTGATAATTAAAGCAGTCCATAAAGTGCTAGTAAAATAGTAGTTTGTAGGTAACTCTTCTAGACCTGTTCTTCTTTCTAATCTATGCTTCATTCTGCTTAAGAATTTTTAAATATTTTCATTTTACTGTGGAGATATCTTATTAATAATATTACTTTCAAAGAAGGAATTCGAATAGTCCAATAACAGATTTCTTTTGGCAAGAAATTGTACCTTTTTAGTTGCTTGAGTTTCATGAGAATCTATTCTAATATGAATCTCTATGTAAGAAATGTATCAATAAGTTGAAAATTGGATGTGAAACTGAGGTCTGGATTTGTCAAGCATCTTATTCACCCATCCACCCAGCACCCCAGCCATTTCTTCCTACAAAAGGAAATAATATGAAATGGATTTTCTGATTAGATACTTTGAAAAAAAAATTTTGTATATGTTCTTCATGACAAAATGGACCACTTAGATATATCTAAATTCTAGAATAAAATGAGAATAATTTCAGTTGTTCATGTCTGATTTGGATTTATTAAAGCTCAGAATGGGAGCGTATTATAAAATCTTGAAATTTATGATGGGATAGAAGAAGCAGCTCCTACTTCTAGAGGTAGTTTTTATATGACTGGAAGATAAGCAGAAAAGGTTGGAGTAATTTTCCTTTTAGTTAAACATAAGCAAACTACCAACATGGCTGCAGAGAAGAGTATCTCCATTCTGGTTCCTGCAATTACATGCACATCCTTATAAGATTGAATATGTGCTTGCAGTAAACATGCATATGTGTGTAATGAAGGAGGATGGGTGAATTTCATTTCAAAGGAAAATGATGTTATTTTTGAGATCTTACTTTGAGATTTGTTTTCTCCCTTTTTGAATATAGAAGTAATTTTCAAAATTGGATTTACAGCTTCTAAGTTTTACATTTTGTTGTCTTGAGGAGTTTTGTGTTCTATGGAACTGCCTCCTTAGGTAAGAAATATAATGAATTTACATTGAGCTTTCCATCATAAGTAAACAATTCTAGGGGCATTATAAAGACATGAAGTAATTGAGGGGGAGTAGGAGTGTTGGGGAAATGGTTTTCAGGAGTACAAACAAATAGATGACTTAAGATCCAGATATATTAGATAACTGTGAGAGTCAGAAAATGTGAAATTTAGATAGGGCAGATACGAGGGTTCTGCTTGGTTTCAAAGGTTAATTTCAAGCTTAGTGTAAAACAGCTGCAGAGAGTAAGAATACAGAATGAAAAGAATTTTTTTTCTTCCGAGAGATAAGTTACTTTTTTCCCCAAGGTATTACTTCAATGCATTTTTATGATTCCTGGGCTTTGTAAAATTGAATTGCATTTTTCTTATTATTTTCATGTCTGAATAAATCCAAGGTAAGATAACCTTTATGTAAATGGCAGTTATATTGCATTTAGAGCGAGAAACCATTTCTTCAGAGCAGAATTTGTACTTAGGATTCATAAAAGCCTGAAGAAGGATGGTGGGACTCTTGGGATGCTCATTTAAAAGAACAGATACAAGCATTATTTGTGTGAATTGCTGTCAAGACATTGCAGTCAGCTGGTGCATCAGGAAAGCCTGAAGACAAAGTCTGCCATAATTACTGTATTTTCCTTTTAACAAGTAACAAAGGAGGAGGAAATATTCTTGCATGTATTTCCTTGTGGTGGGTTAACTCTGGCTAAGGGCCAGTTCCCTACAGAGCCAGTAGGATGACAGGAGAAAATAGGAAGTAAAACTTGTGGGTTAAGATAAAGACAGGGAAATTGTTTACCACTTACTGCAGTGGCAAAGCAGACTTGACTTTGGGAAAATTAGTTTAATATATTGCCAATTAGATATAGGTGATGAGAAACTAAAAGACAGACATTAAAACCACACTTTTCCTCCTCCCTTTCCTGGGCTCAACTTCACTCCTTCACTTCAGGCTCCTCTTCCCAGCCACTTAGCAGTGCAGGGGAGACAGGGAATGGGAGGTTATAGTCAGTCTATTACAGCTCCTCTCTGCCCTTCCTTCCTCATCACACTTTCTACCTGCTCAAATGTGGGTCCTTCCCAGTGGCTGCAGTCCCTCAGAAAAAAATTCTGCTTCATTGTGGGTTCTCCATGAGCCACAGTCCATCCAGGACATATTGACCTGCCGTGGTGTGAGTGCTCCATGGGCTGCGTGAGCTACTGGCGTTTTGCCGTGGGCTTCAGGGGAGTATCTGCCCAGAATGTGGAGCACCTCCTCCTCTGACCTTGGTGTTCCCTCTGCTGTTTCCCAGTCTTTCTGTTCCCAGCTCTTCTGCCTGTGTGGCATTGTTTGCTCTTCCTTATCTATGTTTTCTCCAGTGTCCACCATTTTGGCTGAAGTTCTCAGCCATGCCCTGCCATGGTTCCTTTTGGAGCCAGATGGAACCTGGGTCTGGCTCAGGGCAGCCCCAGCCTCTCCTCACCAAGGCCACCCCACTGCCAACACATTTACAGGGATATCCAGTACACTCCTATCCAATTAAAATATTTTTGAAGGTAGGGAAGAAACCTTGCAGTTTCACATGCACACCAAACCCCCGCTTTTGTTAAATATAACTTACAAAAATGCATACATTAGGATTCAGTTGGCTGTTTCCTAGAGGCTAGTTTTGGTTACTAGACAGTCTGGGATGTTTAGGTTGAAGCATGGGTGTGGGCTTTTCAGCAAAGCTTTTAATTGGGGCAATGTTGTAAGTAGAGTATGTAGTCAGGGATAATGCTCTTACGTGTCTTATCTATGGAATATGATTGCAAATATTTTCATTGCATTTTTCCACAATTTAGATTGCAAGGGGATAATTTGGCCGAAAGGCCAGAAGATGTCTCCATGGTATCTCAGTCATCTGAGCCAGCAGTGTCAGACTCTGATGGTAAGTTATGTAAATATTTGCTGCTCATAAAAAACCCCCAAACATCAGCATCTTGAATTTGAGAGTAGAGGTTATGTCTGTAAAAGGTTAAACACTTCCAGGAGATTGTTCCTGGGCATTTGAACTCAATTATTTACACTTCAAATCTGTTCAAAGAGCCACTAACATGGTTTTTGTCATGGCAAATTAACACTCCAGAATAATTCCTAGGTGTATTTTGAGAGCTGCAATGGGCCAGAATTTGTTCTTAGTAGACAGATTATATATTAGGACAGTATTTTGAATGTAAAACAGCTTCATAGCATAGACACGGGCTGTCCATTGCCAGTTGGATTTTATGCCAAAGAATGGTCCTTGAAATATTTAATTTAATACTACACATGCATCCATATGACTCAAACAATTTGCAGTAAAAATAAAGAGTTTATACAATAACTCTGAATAACAATTTTTCTCCTCATCCAAACATGTTCATGCGTTGTGCTAATCGGCAGTCAGGACACTCAGACTTATTTCAATTTCTACTCAGGTGTTCGAACAGAATGACACCTGAAATGCTGAAAAAGGCACTTCATAAGGGATATCTTTCCAGAGAATGCCCAGCTTTCCTATAAAAGATAAAGTTGATGAAGGTTAACCTTATCTTAGCTGTCACTGGAATGGAGAGAGAAAGAAATAGAGGTTTTGACAGAGAATCTGCAAAGATAAATCTTTCAGTCTCTTCCCTTACTGTTGGGCAGAACCAGCCGAGTCTATGAATTGTAGGATTTGATTTGCAGTATAGTCTTCAGCAGCCATGGACAAGTTAGCTATGGTGATCAATTAACAGGAAAAAATCAGAATTAACTTTTTTTTAAGAATTATCCTACTCTGCTATCTAGTGCTTTTGTGTGCTATTAGGTATCACAGCAACCTGATCTTTCACTCATTTTTCTTGCCTCATTTGTAAACCATCCATTAGTAACTAATCTATCTTTAAAGATAAATTTTTCAGACTGATTTTGTGAGAATGCATGGTTTCATTGGCTTCAAGACATTGGCTTTTTCTTTTACCTGCCATTGATCACTTAATTGAACAATGTAATAGGGGACTTAGAATCTCAAAGCATGATGCCCTTACAATCTTTATGAAAATTGCCAGCAAGAGATGCTCAGACTGGTGACTTCTCTCAAGTCTTGTGAAAGGAAGGCAGAATTCTTCTGTTATGAGAGTAATTCCCAGAAAGGAAGGTGATGGTGGCTTGTTTGGGATACGTGAGGGAATATGCATGCCTGAGATTATTGCAGCTAAAGCAAATAGACGGGTAAGACATACATGTAGGAAAAAGCTCTACAGTTCACAAAATAATTTGTTTTGAACAGATCTTGTCGTTGTTCTTGAAGTGAAAATATGCCCACTTTGCCATGCCATCTTCTGAAATTGTAGGTTTCAATAAGATAGCTGTTGCTAAGTGGCACCAGGATTAAAGAATGTGAAGCTGTCAGAAAGTTATGGATGCCATGTAATATGGAAGTTGGATCTTTCATGGTCACAGGGTATGGAGTACAAAAGTGCTATAGCTAGGACCACTAGTGCTAACTAGGACCACTTCATATGTTCTGAGTACTCTGCAGTCAGTATGGCTATAGAGAAGATGGAAAACACTTTCCCTAAAAAACCCACATCCAATAAAATATAGGGAATAAAAGTTAGGTAAATAGGTGGGGCAATGACATTCACGTTGTTATAAACACATCTATCTCATGTCTGTGAATGTACATGAACCTGTTAGTCATATAGCTAGAAAATAGCAAGGCCTCTAAGGCAAAAAGACTGAGGTCAACAGGAAGGTAATGCCAAATTTCTGTCAAGAGGTGCCCTCAGAAACATTCAGTGTTTCAAAACATATGGTTGGGGTTTTTTTCCTAAAATGTTGGCTAGTCATACATTTTGATTTGAAAAAAACACAGCTGGATTTCACAAGTAGGTACAGACTAGAAACAGGCACAGAACTCAGGCAGCTGCCCATTTTCTCAATCTTTCCTATAAATGCAGCACAGTATTTGCTCTCTGTGCATCTGATATTTATTTCCAATAAATGTTATGTATGACAGGATGATAAACTCCTAAAGATAATGTTAGAAAATCTTAAGTAACCAAGGCATTGTTGCACTGCATTTTTAGTTATGTCCTCTTACATATATATTATGTCATGAAGAAGTGATTACCAGGCTTCACTTACCAGGTATTTGAATTAATTTACTGCTGTTATTTATCATTACCAATGACTTGATGAGAGAAAACTGCATTGGGAAGTGCTGATGCAAACCATTCATTCAAGAATAAGAAAGCAAGGTACTGATGCACAGCAAAGTTGAGAGTAGATTTCTTTAGATAATGATCTGTTTCAGTTGTTAGATCTGGAACATCTCTCACGTGGATTTCAGATGATCTGAGTTCAGACGTAATTGGCAGAACAGCCCTTATAAATAAGCCTTATTTTAAGTGATTCCACCTAATAAAGTCAATGTAGTAGCTGATGTGAAAAGATCATGTGCACCATCAGACACTATACTGACTCCACTTGCAATCTGCTTCTGGTTCTGATTAACCACTACAGTGATTTCCCTCTAGTATCATCCTGTGGAATTGAACAGAGATGTGTTTGATCTAAGTAGTAAAAATGAGAGATAGGATTCAGGTCTCAAGATCGAAGGATACAAGACACTTTAAAGCTGCAGTTTCTTTTCACTGTCCTAAACTATACCTCTAAAAAACGTTTATCTTTTCCATTGGACCACTTTGCAGGAAAGAACTAAGGAAAGAATTTAATAGCTAGGTTCTTGATTTTTTTTAGAAGCAACAGCTGTAGTGACTGCATAGCAAACTTCCCGTGTAGCTGCCAAGCCTGTCTGGTTTGTGTCTTGGATCAGTCCTCCAATGAGCCTTGCCCTTGTTCTGTAGGTGGGGAGGGTGGCTGAGGCTTTAAAAGATGGACACTACAATAGAATTGGTCCAGAAAAATCTACATCTGTCAACTGCCAGCGTGTTTTTCAGGTTGGGGGGATTGTCAGGTTGGGGGGATTGTAGAAGCAATCTACTGTTGTGTTTTGTTTTGGGTTTTTTGATTTTTTGATATTTAGAAGTAGTATCACTAAAGAATAATTGTTCATTTACTCCCAATCTCCAGTAAGTACCTTACAACCTTGTTTCATTTCTTTCATTTTCTTCTGCTGAAAAGTGCCTTACCCTTTGAGTAAAGCCATGATAAGGCAGGAAAAGAAGACATTATTGCAAATAGAGCTTTTGCAGTCCATTCATTCTTGTAGAAGGAAGTTTAAAATGCAATAACTTATTAGGGAATAATTTCTTAATATAAGCTAAATGAAAAGTGCAGCGCTTCTAAATCACTCCTCAAATTATCTGAGAAAATCTGTTTGTGATGTAAATTCATTTGCATTGTAGTGTGCAACTCCACATATTTCTGAGGTGTGGGCAAAGACTTGTTTCTTTTGTGGCTCTACCTGGAATAATATAATTGGAGCAAAATTTGTAGATTTTATGGTACTATGCCACTGTGTAAGTGTGGTATTTCCTATTCTATTGTTCTATTAGATCTACTGCTCTACAGATTATATTGTGATACATAATACTTAGTTTGCTAAATAAATTTTACTGTAGCAAATTTCACATCAGTAGTTCATTCCCTATCTAACAGGAGTCCCTGGTTTTTATTATTTGAAGTTAGCCAGTAGAAACTTGAAAAAACTTGAATGTATAGCTTTTACATACTTGGTCTTTATTGTGGAGATTTTTGAGGTTTTTTTCCTTTAAAGTATCAATCTAGTAGAAAGTTCAAAACAGGCAGTAAGATATAGAGGAAGAGTTTGAAACTGGGAATATTCAATAGAAGTGCGAACATATGAAACACATACAGTGCTGTTCCAGATGGAACTGCATGATCAGGATAAAAAATTAAGGTTGAAAATATGTGAGAATTAGGATTAAGAACTAGAAAAGGCAATGAATGGCAAAAGTGCAGCATCATCTCCCAATTCCCGCACAGTTCCCGGACCACGACTTTGCATCATCATCATCTCTTTGTCCTCCACTTTCATTTGTGTTTGCAATGAATGTGGCAACCACAGTTGCCACATCAGTAAAGTTCTGCTTTCATAGTAAGTGCAGTCTGAGATGTTTCACAGATTAGGTTCTGGAAATATAAGGACCTCCCTGGTAAATGTCTGAATAAGAGCAGAACCTAGGCAAGATCAGGACATCTTGTTTTCTTAGGCTGCTGATGCAGCATCTAAGTGCCTTAGCAGAGGGTCAGGCAGAGAGTGAAACTGCATAGCAGGTTACTTGGAAATTGCTTTCTCTGACATGAGTACATAAAATCTGATTTAAGTCATTACACATATGTCATTCTAGACTTCTCACAAAATCCTGTTGTTTTGCAGTATGAGCAAAAATTACAGCTTGCATGGCTTTTAAGTGTTGTCTAAATTGACCAGAACTTTTTACTTCAATGATTTTAACTGTGTTCTGTTTAACAGAATTAATTAAATATAATTTTGTTCATTTTATTAAAGTTTAAGATCCACCATTCACTCGTGGAAAGGGTAAACAGTATTTAATTTAAATAGTAAGGAAAACAATCTACAATATACCTTGACAGCTGGAGGAAGCTTGCTTATCACTCTAGTCATGTTAGAGACACTGTTCCATGTTGCTTTAAGCTTATAAATCAAAATCAGACATAAATTAAAATCCATTGAAGTGAAACTGGAAAGTAGTGCATTTACAGTAGCCACATTTACCTTCCCAGCAGTTAATTTATAGGCATTTTATTTTCAAAGTGACTGATGCTTACTTAATTAGAGTGATTTACTTCTCTTCTACCTCTTTGGAACAGCTCAAGTACCTGGGGTTGAAACACTTACAGAAGATATTGATGAATTTCAGAGTGTCTCTCAAGTGGCAGGATCTGTAAGTATCTTACCTTATGGATAACCCTGTAATTTGTTAAAGTAGTTTCATAAAAAGTAGATTTTGCATAAAGATAAAAGTTGTACTTGCCAGCACTGTCAACCTACAGGGAAGAAAATGAAATTTACGTAATTCTTCTGAATTTTCAGTCCTCTGTCTGCTTTATTTTTTTCATTCTAGGAAAGGTGATATTTTGAAATACATTATTATAATCTACAAAACCACATGTTGTTGGACTTAAACAGCATTGAAAATGCAGTCATATTATACTAAGTCTGTATGTACTTAAATGTTAGTCAAATATTCATTTTGCAATTGGAGGAGAACAAAATAATTCAAGCTAATTTTTGTTATGAAATATGAAATTATAATATCCCAACTATAATTTAGCTTTTTCTTAACATTTGCTTGAAAACTAATACACAAGAGGTGTCTAGTTATAATGTATGGCTAGTTTATATTTATTTTTTGAAATAATGCAAAATTATGCTTGCTAATATTTCCATTAGTTCATTTATTTTGAAATTTAAGAAAATCTTTGCAGATAAGCAGTTTGTAGAAAACATAACCAGCAGTAAAATAATTTATTCAAAATTATGTATTCACAATTTTGGCGCTAGTTTTAATGCACCAAGAGTTTGAATATAGTTTAAGGAAGGAATTGCTTTTTTTTTTTTTTCCTGGGGTGAATAACTTGACAATTGTTGTCCATTTTTGCAAAATTTTAGACAGGTGTAAGAGGACACATTAATTCCTGTTCAGCCATTGCAATACTAGTTCATAGCACACTTTAGTGTTGATATAGTAAGTGAGAAGAAGGGCTCAGTATTTGTTAGCTAAGGAAAAAAGGGCAATATAAAGAAAGAAGAAAAATGGCAATGCAGATAGGTCTTGCAGTCTTTCAGGAGCTAATTAAGCAGTACGAATAAAGCTAGATAATATTGCACATAAAGTATTTCCAACCAGAGTTATTAAAGCAGTTGACAGATACGGAGTTCCAGATCAATTCCAAAAGCTCTTTGAGAAACTCGGAGTGCAGGAATCTCACAAAGCGTTTGCAGATAAAGAACAAAAAGTGTGAAGAACAGAACTTCAATTGGCATTGATTGGAATTCTTTCTCAAGCCTCCTTTCTGCTTCCCACCAGTGAACAGAGTGGTATAATAAATTTTGCAGCAGTTTCTGAACCCACATTTTCTTATTGAACTGGACTTGCAGCTACCAACTTTGATTGATTAATTTTGCAAATATGTAGCGTACAGAAAGAGTAACAAATGAATTACATAGAAAAAAAGATACATGGGAAACAAAAAATCATTATGCTTATTAGCAAAATCTTATTACAGAAATGCACAGCCTTCAGCTGAATAGTTTTACGTGTATGCTCTGTGTCTGCATGCTTAGGAACACATAAACAATATGTACGTGGGTCATTTCATGCTCTCCTAGTTCCAGGCTTACTTAAGGTTGCCTGGAGGAGAAGACTGCCAGAGGCAGTAAGGTTGCCTGGGCTGTATCCCTGAAAGCCCTGCTGGCTGATGCTGTTATTGACAGTGCTGCAAAGAGAAGACAAGAGTAGTTTCAGCTCTTGCTCTGCCCACCCATCCTCTCCTCAGGGCAAAGGCAGCTCCCTTGACTTCCCCGAGCTCTTGGAAAACTATTTTGCCTGAGTTTCTAAGGAGCCAGTTACTGTTAGTTCATATGTTTTGGGGTTTTTTGGTTGGGGTTTTTTTTGGTGCATTGTGTCTTAAAGGTCTTGCTTAAATAGTGCATAGCTAGCTGATTGTGTGCTTTTATCTCTTTAAAATGGCTTGTATCAGGAATAAGATTAATCTATCCAACACTGCCTGGAATTGTATCTCCTCAGAAAGAAACAAATGATCCAACTGTTCTTGTTGCCTTTTAGGGCTCTGAAGGAGAGATCTTTCCACGGTCCCCTAATAACTTTCAGTGACACTTATTATTTGACAATCTTGAGATACAAAATACAGAGATAAAACTGAGGTGCCTCATAGGAAGGCTGTAAAGATAAATGCAATTTTGCAATGGATTTTCACAAATCCTTCAAAGCAGTAAGAAATATGCCTGTAAATTACTTCAGAATTGATACCAGAATGCATTCTCATGACTTGAATGATTTTCAGATATTATATGAGATACAAGATGAGGGGAAAAATAGAATAAGATGTTGATCAGACATTTCTCATAAATTGAACAAATTGGTTCATGGCATTCACTCAGATGTGCATATTACGTGTAAAAATTCCTGATGTAGATCAAGGTGTGCAATGTTTAATATTGGTATTGCATTCCAATAGGGTAATTTGAGTCTGTTGCTAGTTAAATGGATCATTATACTAAGTTTTTCTCTACGAATGTATATTTGACAAATTTTCCTCAAAGGTGCCTCAGCCTTCAGAGGGTTAGGGTTTTGAGAAAAAATGTAGGATAAAGTAGCAAGAATTATGCATAAGGATCTTCAGAAAAGAACTGTATGGGTTCTTTTTTTCATGCCCCATGCATTAAGATTTTTGATGTGGTTAAAACAATCTGGATACTAGTACTCAAAAGAGATAGGCAACATCTATGTCTATAACATGGTTCATGTAATTTATACTATGGTAATATTACGATTTTTCTTGTAGCATTGTATATGCTTACTGCTCTGTTTCTGAAAAATCTTCGGGCTTTTGTAGTTAGAACTTTTTATTTAAGCTTTGTTAAGTAGAATATTTTACTATGCTTTATTTTTCATGAAAATGGTTAATGTTTGAAAAATGGAGAACTTTTAGATTTTCGGTGCTGCACAATCCCAAACAAATCATTCTGGATGAATAAGTTAGTAAAGCTAGCAAAAAGCTGGTTGAAGTATTTACAGGAATCAGCACTTTTTCCAAGTGTTTTGCAAGAATTCAAAGTGGAACCAAGAATTCAAAACATCCTTAGATATCCTGGTTTACTGCCTGGCTCATTTTCTGGCAAATATTTTATGTAACGAAAAGTACTGGGCAAAATGCAAAAGCTTTTTCTTGAAATTTTTTCACTGGTTAACTGAGAGTCCTATTTTACTTTACGTTTCTGCAAATGAGTTTATAAGTGTTTGGCTAGCAAACTCTGAGAAAACAGAAGTGATACTAGGAAATATTTAGGTGACCTGGAATTTTAGCAGAAGTGGAAAAGCAAAGTATCAGAGGAAGTTGCTAACTTTACAGTGACTGAAGGATAGAAACAGGGCACGTGCACTGAGCAGATCACATTGAGTAGCCCTCTCCTTCTCTCTGAGTTACTTCTTTTACCACCTGGATCTAACAGGACTTATGCTTAGTTATTGGGGGTTTTTATGTGAATCTTTGCATTCAGTCATCTTGCCTTGCACATGCACATAAAAACGTATATTCTTCTTTGTAAATTATCCATGTAAGGCAAACCAATCCAAATGCAGCAGAACTGGAAGAAAAAAGTTTTCCAACTGCAAAAGGCATTTCTATATGAATTTGCCTTGGGTTCTTGCTCTTTATTACTATGGGAAAAATACTGTAGTAAAGTGTTTTACAGAAGTGTTTTGTTTTAAATCTTTTTCCTGTTGTCCCTTCTGCTTTGGAACTATTCATTTGCTTTCACAGATGAAATACAGACATGAATTTTTTGTGATAAATGCATAAATTCTTTAATGGTCATTCAATTTGTGAAATGACTTGAGGCTTAATGATCAAAGGAGAATTAAGCTTTCATTCTTGCTGTGAATATATGTTAAATACAATAATGTTACAACGATACATGATTTAAATTCTATTTTTTAGAAATTTTCATAGCTTTTCCCACTATTTTCCCTTATAACAATACTATGAAGCAACTTAATTACTTTTACAAATTTGAGTATATTTAACAGAAATCACCCAAACTTTAGTATGTAACTAAATCTATAAATTTTTTAATGGCTTGGGGTCATTGTTTGGCATTTAGCAGGTTAATCATTAAAATAATTATTTTAAGATCACACTGCCACATCAGGAACAACAGCAGTACACCTTTGAGGTAGTATGAATTATAAAGGCCATATATAGGTCATATTTGTGAACATATTTACATTCAAATTAGTGTATTCTGATACGGAAGTTTCCAAATCCAAGCTGAATTTTGTAATTATGTGGAAATTCAGGCACAAAGGTGAAGTTTCAAATTTTAACTTCAAATTTTAAATCTTCTGTAAAAATATTACATTACTGCAACTCTTCCACAGCTGGTATAAAAAAATCCCATGCAAATATGTATGTTTAACCACTATTAGGTAAATTAACAATACAAGATAGTTAGAAAAACATATTATCAAAATTCTTGGGAATTAATTTGATAATTCCTGCAAGTAGTTAAAAAGTAGTTTGAATTTCATACCTTGAACCTCTTTAGTGGAGACCTCCCTTACGTAAAACAAATCCCATAAAATAGACATAACATTTTGTATATACAGCTAAAAAAAAAAAATTAAAAAATCCAAATCTTATTTTTAAAATGATCTTTTTCTTAGAAAAGCACCTGAAGTACTTAAAAATAATTTTCACCTCTTACCTGCTGGTGTTCTTTTTGCTGATATTATTTTATATTTTACAAACTTGAGCCCTCCTGGGCGGCTGTGTGACCCCTGTGATGCATCCAGGGCTGCCCCATCCCCCTATCCCAAGCCCCAGGAATAAGGACTGCTTCCAGAAAGGGCTCTGCTTCTCACAAATTCAGTTCATCAGCCCCTCTGGCAGGCATTGCATGCAGCGTGTGCTTAGTGCTTCCAATGAGATCTTACATGGGTGGACAGAAGGGCAGATTTCTTCTTGAGTGAAAATATTCCTATTAGAAAATATTTAATCTCTAAAATGTAATTTCAAATTGAAAGAATATTCTGAACTTTAGAAAAATATATTTTAAAAAAAGTCAATGTGTGCCTTGTTTTTATCTGTCTAAAATTTTGGGGTTTGGGGCATGACAAATTCAGAAATATTAATCCAATCAATATTAAATTAAACACAACTGAAGTTTAGAAAAAAGTACTCTTGTTGCATTTCAGAAACTGAAGCAAATGTGATTCCCAGGTGTCCGTGTATTTCCTGCTTCCCATTTGCCTGTAAACAGAAAAACTGTGTGTATAACTTAACTCAAACTACCATTTTTCTAGGGTAAGGTTTAGCGGAAAGTGTGCTGCTGGCTGACTGCCACGGGAAGCAGAAGGCTTGTAATTTCAATTACATGGCATTTCAAGTAGAACAGGCCCTAATGTGGAAGGTGGGGATTAGAGGTGGCAACTGATATTGCAGCAGGGCTCCAGGAAGACTTGTTATTTTTACAGTATCAAATGACTTGCTCACCTTATGTCCTTGAACAGATTATGGGAGCTGAAAGATTAAATATTAAGTACAGAAACTACATGTTGAGTAAAGAATCTTTAAACAAAATATTGCACAAAAAATTCCGCTGCATGCCTAATGTCTGTACTTGCCAGCTGCTTGGCCAGAGTGGAAGGGACATTTGTAAACACATTGTTCAATAAAGAGGCTTTTTTGTATTTAGAGAGATTTCTCTCAAATGTGTCTATTTAAAATATTTAAGTTCTTCAGCAAAGAAGTTATACCTTATACATAGAACACTAAGTTACACCTCTATCTCCTGAAGCTACCAGTAAAATTTGCACTTGATTAGCAAAGCTGTGTAGAAGAAAAAGTACACTAAAAACACTTCTCATATACTTACAGCTTGCCAGGAACTAATTGGGTTTCACCTCCTTTTCCTAATTTCATTGGGATCATGCAATTCAGGTAGTCTTCCCGCATCCAAAAACTGTGTCGGCATGCACATGAATACCTGGGTGTTTTACTCTGAATCAGGCCAAAATGACATAGAAACATGTGCTGCATAGTTTATTAACACCTTTTATGGCCAGCAAGGAAGTGTAGTTTATTTTCCAACAAGTACTTGATTTCCAGGTGATGTAAACAAGTAGGAGTCCTAACACTTGGTCTCAGCTGCACTGAAATGTTGTGGCTTTGTGGAACTCCCCAGGTGTCAGTGGGTATTGCACAGCCCATGTTAATTCAGCTCAACAGTGAGATCAAGACGGTCACATCTGCACTGGTGTTTTTTTAGGGACTAAAGCTATGCAAATACTGATTCATGCTGTGCAACATTGTGCTGCAGATTGAAGCACATAGAGCGATTTTGAAAAAAATCTCTTACTCTTATTCGAGACCTCCTTAATTGTATTTCTGTTCCACTGTGGCATTCCCAGTAAGTTGTATTTTCCAGAAGTTCAGGGAGTCAGTGATGAGAGGGCCTTTTTTTTTTGTAATTTTTTATTTTAGCAGTAATTTGGCTAAGGGATCTAAGGAAGGAAAAAGCAATGAATGTATTGTATGTGAAGAAATGGTGATGATGATGATATATAAAGAAAGCCACTTAAGAAATGGACACACGATCTTCAAACTTGACAAATGTATCCCAAGTGCTTTGTTTAACAGATTTCTGGTGCAGGGAGATACTGCCTCACCTTCAAAGTTTGAGGGTGATGAACAGGGCACAGAATTGTTTCTACAAGTTAGAAAAACAAGAATGTCTTTCAGGAACATCCTCATACTTAGATCTCATTAATCTTGTTAATGTAAATGAGCCATTTATGAATTTTGTGCTAATATTTATAAAGCTCAATGAAAGAGCAAGGGTAATAGTTTGGAAGATGGTGAAATAATTGGAAGGATTCTATGCACATACTTCATACATGCTGTATTTTTCAACTGCTTTCAGTCTGCTGTCATTATCCATGAAGTCTAAGTTAACTGACATTAGTTTTATCTCTGCATTTCTTGGCCAGGAGACAAAGGATAAGTTTTGGTGAAGTGCAATAAGAATGTTTAAATAAATGGCTTGCAAGCCTGAATCTTTTTCTTAAGTGACATATCTGAACCTCTGCTATGTATCCAGTGGAGAGAAGGAGCACCAGGGAATTCTGCTAGAGCTGCACAAATTCATTTATCCTTGCATTTGAATTGACATGCTTTCAAAGCCTTCTTGATAACATCCCCTACTTTCAGCTTGTGTTTATCTCTTAGGAATAAGGCTGTTGCATAAATTGTTTGCTGGAGACACTGAGGACCTCTGTCTGTGTTTATGCATTATTAACCTAGATGAACTCATAGTCTCAAAATGTTAAAAATTATTTTTCAAGGTTCAGTATTATTTAGAAATATATTAAAAATTGCTAATATTAAATATCTCATCTTCCATAGCAATATTGTTCTGCTTTTTTGTGAAGCTATTTGACTGAAAAAACATACTAAACTTATGATATTACATAGAACAGAAGATGCACAGGAAGAGTCACAAAATTTGGGGGAAAATTCATCCAAAGTTATCTAGTTTCACAGGGTGTTGGAACTGTGTATCTGAAAGGGAGTTTTAACATATAACAGTATGTAATGATAGAGACTGAATATAAGTAAACTTTAAATCGTATACAAGATTGATACTTATTTTTTGAAAGAATGTATATATCTGTGCAACGTCCAGGACCGAAAACAGACTTGTATGAAATGTGTGTTTGTGCTGTTGTGTATTTGTACGTGCTTATACTCAGACATATCTATATCTTACATCAATTTATATGAGGTTTAAAAGCCTGTATTGAAACATCCATGCAGACATTTGATGATCGTTGTGGAGTCTCCTAAGTAGAAATCATTTAATTTAAATATTACTCACATTTTTATAAATATCTAAAGCACTGTGATGATGACTACCATTAGGGAATAATTTTTCTCCATTTATCTTAGATTCTACCAAGACAGTAGAGAGCATCCTTTACTCATTCTCCTCAGTTTTGTATGTGTCTTACATGACTACTGTGCATAAAGGAAAGAAGTACAGTAGAAGAAAAGACAAAATGTAAGAAAAATGTAAGAGGTTTGTAGAAGAGAAAGATAACTCCGTTTCGTTTCCAGAAGCATTTCCAGGACATGGAAAGTGAAACCTTCTCATTAGGCTAACCTTTGGAAATTTGTTTTAAGGAGATTAGGGAGTTACTGGAAGCCAATAATAATTTGCTAAAATAAGTTTGAATAGTCCAATTTAAGAATATTAGAAGAGCAGTTTTGTCTTCAAGTATTTCCACAGACCACTGACTAGTTTTTATTCCATATTTCAACAGAGTTATGTTTATTAATGACATTGCGTATTCAAAAAAGGATTAATTCTTATAACCTTGGGATTTTTTTTCCTGATGTTTTTTCCCAATTATGAAAATATACTCTATAAAATGTATATTAAAATGTCCTTTTTCAACCATAAAAATCTGAGAACAGAATATATCTAAAAACAGATTGAAAATTAAAATATTAGAGTTGTCTTACAGGCACCTTCCCCCTTCTTTTCTCTCATTTGTTTCATTTATTCCAGAGAAATTGATCACAAAATAATATATTCTTCCATTTAGAAATAGATATTGGGTAACTAGTATCCATTTGAAATAAGCATTTAGGAATTTAACAGAGATTGATATTCTGTAGGGAGATCAACAATCCCGTTTATGATTTGGCTGGAGAATTCACAATGAGGACCAAAGTGACAAATGCTCAACATCTCTTGTGGCAACAAGTGAATCAGTCTAGTGATCAGTCTAGTGATATCAAAGTGTTTGAAGATGAGGTCACTTCAGAGTAATTTGCTGTTTTATTCAACTATTCCTGTGTATTTACATGGGATTACATACAGGTAACTTTAACCAGAGCAGAACTAGCTTAAAAAAACCATTTAGCAAATAAAACATAATGTTGTTAGTGTTCTACAAATGTTATGAGTTAGTAAGAACAGAGTTATCTGCAGCTTCAAACTATTTTCTATGCTGGTAAATGAGACTGGGATTTTTTGCATATACATCAACAGCATTACAGGATAGCTGTTGCTTAATAAACAGGAATCTGTGTTAATGTATTTTAAAGATGCATGGTTCCCAATGAGCCGTTGCATGCAAGGCAGTGTTTAATTGGAGCAGATTAAAAATGATGTCAAATATATCCCACGTTACATTTTACTTCTGTGGGATTGTGCTGTGGGATCCCCATGGGATGGGAGCAGCCAGGGAAGTGCCGTCACGCGCTGCAGTGACCTGCAGCAGCCCCGTGTCAGCCGTGATGCAGCCCCAGCCTGACAGGCTGTGGAGCAGCAGAGCCCTCTATGCCCCTGGGAAGGGGGCCACCAGTTTGGGTCTTCCTCCTCTGATCAGTCATTCTTCTCCTTGAAACTACTTCAGATTAATGTCTTTGAAACGGTGTCCTCTAAATTTGTTTGACATTCACTGAAAGATTTAAAAGTTAGTAAGAGGTGAATAATGATGAGGCCATTGCATAAGTCTTGTTTCTTTAGGAAACCTGGAAAATCAACAAAACCCCCAAGACTACAGATGAAATGTTTTGGTGAGGCAATAATGTAAAATTTATTTCAGATAGGCTGTTAAGAATGATTTAATTAATGGTTTTGTTTGTTGTTTTTATTTGTTGTTTTAACCAATTCTTGCACACTTGGTTATATGTTTTATTGTGCATTTCAAATACACACGTAAAATAATATATCAAGTTAACCTCATAGTACATTTTACAATAATTTCTTGAAACTATATTGAGTGGCTTCCAGAGAGTGCAAATAATTTTCAATGCCACAGTGTCCAGTAAAAACACTGGGGAGACAGTTTGTTTGCTGGCAACCCTTTCAAACTGCTGTGTTGCCCTGATGACTTAGTTGCTGTTCCTGAAAGGAATACTTCTTGCAGTGATAAAACAGTACTGGCAAATTTGATTAGGAAATTCTATGATATTCCCAGAAGTGCTGCTTTGCAGAGATACTGTGCCAAATGTTATGGTAATCTAAAATAAGTGCAACCCTCACTAAGTAACTAGAACTGCAGAGAATATAAATCATTGAGGAATTTGTCCTGTTAGGATGTCTCAGTACAGAGCAAGAGCTTGTGTGAAGGTTTATACTTGAGCCATTTTAGAACTGCTTCTTTAAACTAATTCTTACTATTTATTTTATTTAAGACATGATATTTTGTAGAATTTTGCATAAAATTTTATATATTCTATAAAATAAGCAGGAGATTCATGATCCTAAATGAAGACACTACTCTTTTTATTGCTTCATATATAAATATGAAACTAGATTAAAAGCATTCCCTTTTCTTTTTATGTGTTTAAGTCTCAGACCGTTTGGACCTTGGACACCATGGGTGCCAGACCTGGAGGTTCCCCAAGGCAGAAACTCCTAAAGGACTCCTTAGCAGCAAAAGAACTTCAGACCATGGAAAAACACCTAGCTGGTATGTATGGTATCAAGGGGCCATAAAATGCCTAGCAGTACTCACCCAGCTTGCTCTGCCAATATTTTAGATGAAGGAAAAGTTATCTATCTCACATACTAATGAAAACAGATGAAAACTTTAAACTTCTCTTTTTCTTCATTGATGATAAACAACACAATTTTTGTTTTAATTGTAGATGTGATGAACTTTAATTACAGTAAGTACAATACTTAAACAGTAATTAAACTGTGTTAAATTTACCGTGGTCTGAAAGCATGGTAATGCACCTTTTTTTGTTTTCATGTTTCACCAAGACTTATGCGATGAGGAGATACCGACGTTTTCCCTACTGTTAAATAGCCTTTGAAAACAGTCTGCAGTGGACCTTTAGCTGGAGAATAAATTGTTTTGCAGGAAAAACTCACCTTGTTCGTGAGACTTCTGGTTAAGTGAAGTCTGTTAATTTGTGTGCCGTGGAACATCTGCAACATCTTTGATGGGCTAACCATTTCTGAAAAGTGAAACAAAAAGTGTGCTTTTTTTGGTGAAAACATGTTTCAGAGCTTTATAAAAATTAATGAGGGATATTCTAAAATGCAGCTTGCAATTTGTTCTTCTTTGTAATCAACGTTTTCTATCTTCAGCTTTCATTATAAGGTATGGCATAGACCTGTAGCATGGTAGTCCTATGTTATGCATGCTATTTGTCATACGGTGAAGCTTCATAGGCTAATTCTTTGAAAAGTAATGCTGCACTGGAACATAAAGACTGTATATGTAAATTGAAGGTAGAAGTGAAATTTACCTGATCCTTCTTTCAAGTCATTTAGAGAGTGAGGCAGAGAACACTTTCAGTGTGATTTTCTAAAAGATGCAGGGTATTTATCTTGCCAATAACACTAGTGTGAAACACTTGTAAGCTGTATCCTCTTTAGAAAAGGGATGCTCCAGCTGAAGTCAAGGCAGAAGACAAAGTATGAGCATAGTGAAGGAAGCTTTTTATGAAAAGGTTTTGCTCATAAAGGAGCAAGAACTAAAAATTATAATATATACAAATTAAGCCTTTTTAGGTGAGTTTTGTGTCTGACAATGAGATGCTGTCATTCAATTAATTTTTTTGACAGGTTTATAAAGCCTACAGGTTCATAAAGCTATTAGAGCTGCAGGCACTGACAGACTAGGTTGAAAAATCTATGGGCCCTTTTTCTAAGCAGAAACTCCCAGGAACGTCTAGTGGGAACCAGGAGAGCAGCAAATCAATATGTGGTTTCTGTAGCATAGCAGGGACCCGAGTACCCCCGGGGCCTCTGCTGCTCAGGTAGCACATGTCTTCTCTTATGTTGCTGCAGTTGTCCCTCAGGAGGGGGCTGGTGAAGATCTCCCTACTTCGATATATGTCCTAACTGGTCTCACTTTGATGGTCATACAAGCTGTTCTTGGATGCATTATGCTATGAAACACGCAGTTCCTTTAGATCCCCCTTGGCAAAGCTCACGGTCATAACTACAATATTCAATATACTATGGAACTTTAAATACTTAATAGACTGTAAACTAGCTAGCTACACTCAATCTATGAGATTCAGTCTGCAGTTGTGTGACCCACAAGGTCTTCTCTCTCACATCAATGCTGTTTCTGTCATTTGGCTTTGGGCCTGTTATTTCAGTAACGCTGTAACATGAGGTTCACTCATTCTGCCATTCAGTGATTTTTGTCAGGCTGAGAACTTCACATGAAAACAGCCCAATTATTAGACATTGGACTATTATATTCCTAATAATTCATGTCCTATTATAACACCAGTGCTGCTTGAGACAATTATTCCCCTCACAGACAAGAATAACATAATTTCCATGAGTAATCAGTTCAGAGTACCTCAGATAATAATACCGTGGTTTTGCTTAGTCTCATTTGTCTTATACATTTGCAAAAGTTCAAGTGTCTATGATATCAGCAAGTCTCCTTGTTTCAGTTCTCTTAGCAAGTGTACTGGAACCTATTAATTCTACAAAATGACTGCCTATCTAGGCAGTAATTTAGATGCCTGAGTTATGACTTGGATTACCTGTCTAATGATGAAATATGGTCCCCTGTCTCAGATACACCCTCTTAAGGGGTCTGGCTTTGCCTTATGAACTGTGCTGGCTAAAACTCACTCCTAACAAAAGGCACAGTTTGGTGCCTATGCCTAAATCAGGGACTAGCACCAATTGCCAGCAACTGCCTCTGTACCTTGATATTTGAAAGCAGCAGTTTTACAAAATCTGATAGTGAAGCAACCAGTTTTATTTTCCTTCTCTACATATGGCTCATAATTTTTTTATCTAAAATCCAGGCTCTTATGTTACTATGGCTGTTATGTATCACATGCAAGCAGAGAATATTTTTTTTGGTAGTTGATTCCAGTATCCTGCCAATTTGGTTTGTTACACTGATATTGTAGTCTTTGTATACTTCTGGAACGTATTTAGCACAAGAAGAACTTTTAAATAATAAATAGTTTGTAAGTGCATAGGAATCATATCCTTATTCTGGTGTTTTTTTATATGAAAGCAAAATGCTTTTGTGTTGCTCTGTTGCATTTTATTTTCTTTTAAATGATATCAACAAGGATTTTTAAAAATCCTAAGTCATAATTCAATTCTTTTATTTAATATGGATCAGATAATGCTGTAAAGCTGGGGATGTGTGATTTTTTTTTCTTTCTCGTTGAAAAGCTTATATTAAAGCAAAATCAAACAGAGGATGTGTAAATAAAACTGAATAATTATGCTATGGAAACATGTTAATTATACATAGAGAAATGATTAGAATAATTGGTTTATCTGCAGGCTTGATTGCTATATGAAATGAAGGAAACATGAGCCAGAATATAATGTTTATTTAACTCTTATTAACTCATTCAATATTCATCCTATTTCTTAGAATACTGAATTCACTACAGGCAAGTTAGGGATCTGTAATTTTGCAAAGAAAAATCTAAGCTGAATCTTTAAAAGAACATATTCTTCATTTGGTTTAAATTAAGTAACCCACAGTATCATTTATTGGCCCCTGAATTTTTGCCAAGCATCTTACAAGCTCTTCACCACAAGAGGAGTGGGTAGCAGGTTGAGGGGGCTAAGATCAGCTCAGTTGGTTGGAGCATGGTGCTAATAACACTGAGGTCATGAATTTGATCCCTGGATGGGCCATTCACTTAAGAGTTGGACTCAATGAACCTTGTGGGTCCCTTCTAACTGAGAATATTCTGTGATTTTGTGATTCACTTCTCCACATTCATGAGACCCCCACCTGGAGTGCTGAATTCAGCTCTGGGACCCCAAACATAGAAAGGACGTGGACTTGTTTGAGCAGGCCCAGAGGAGGCCACAAAGATGCTCAGGTGCTGGAGCACCTCTGCTGTGAAGACAGGCTGAGAGAGTTGGCGTTTACCCTGAAGAAGAGAAGGCTCCAGGGAGACTTAATTGTGGCCTTCCAGTACCCAAAGGGGCCTGCAAGAGGGCTGGAGAGGGACTTTTTGCAAAGGCATGTAGTGATAGGACAAGGAATAATGGTTNNNNAGGATAGATTTAGATGTTGTGAAGAAATTCTTTACTGTGTGGGGGGTGAGGCACTGGAACAGGTTGCCCAGAGAAGCTGTGTACGTCCTGTCCCCGACAGTGTTCAAGGCCAAGTGGGACGGGGCTCTGAGCAACCTGATCTAGTGGAAGGCATTCCTGCCTATAACCAGGGGTTTGGAACCAGGTGACCTTTAAGATTTCTTCAGCCCAAACCATTCTGTGATTCTATGAAGTTCCAAAGTGAAAGCATAATGGAAGAGTACTTCAAGATGTAGTCTTTTCAAAATGGAAATAATTAATTTTAAGAGATCAGCAAGGAATCAATTAGAAATATTCTTAACTGTGTGCCAGAAACAATGACTATGTTTTGAAATTTGCTAACAGCAAAACATTTAATTTTTAAAAAGTTGAGAGTCGCTTTCATCTGAGGCTTTCACAACTGTTACAATTTTACTAGCTTTTCTAGTAATAGCATTTGAATTGTGTGCAATATGTTGTATTAGACTAGGAATGTGAAATTGGCATAGCTTACTTTCCTGTTTTCAAGATGTTATTAAATATGTTAATATTAAAGGTGGCACATCTTTAATTATTTAACATACAGTCTTCCTATTATACTTAATAGTAAACACAAGTGAAAGAAAATCTCATTTTCCAATATGCAGTTTAAAATCTGCTTCTTTTAGGACTTTTAGAACCTGAAATGTTTGTTATCAAAATAAAAATTAAATGCTGATTGATTTTATACAAGTTCACTTAAGAGGTGTTTAAATCAGTAGAGCCCTGCTGATTTACATCTTCTGGGACTGTGACTTGTACAGTTTAATGAGAAATGGCATTGCTATTTTAAAGTTAATCAGCTGTATCTATTGAAACCAAGGTGCAGTAGAGTACATGCCAGTGAAAGTCAAAATTCATAATAGTAGTGTAAAAAAAAGTAAACTTGATTAAACTGTTTCTTAAGCTCTACATTTGTACTGGCAAGGACTTTCAGTATGTTAGCAATACTAACGTAAATTCCAGCTACCCTCACCTGACTTTGGTGTATATATCTGATTTAATTCATTAGAAGCACTAATATGATTTAAATTAATTCGTCTCTGTCCTTGATCTATTGTGTTTTTAAATAAGATCTTATTTCTTATGGCTGTGTGAGAGGTAGAGATTGGACCTCAAAATGGCAGTCACCTTTTCTCCTTGGACTGTAGATGTTGGTGACACCATTACCTGCTGTGGCACTGATGGCAGGCCAGAGCACGAAGCATCACAGACCCAGATGTGCCAGAGTTCGGAGATTATTTCCCCCAGAGTTTTGGTTGGGCAAGAGACAGCAAGGCCAGCAGCAAAAGTTTTGCCTTGAGCCAGTTTTGGATTGCCCTTCAGTGCAGCTGAGGATGGCAAGTTTACATCACTGCACTCGGTTTGATACTAATCTTGGTTTTGCAGTAACTGTACAAAAGCCACAGAAACCTAAGCTTGATGAAACAAGGGGTTTTTATAGGTTATGCTGACATTCAAAGAAGTGGTAATATTTCATTTCTGTGAGATAGCTTTGCTTGCAGTAAATCAAATGTAAATACACTTTAAGGAAATGCTTGCCAAACATTTGAACTGTTAATTGTGATGCCTTTTATTTTAAGCATGAATCGATTTTCTCTGCACAGCTTCAGGTTGTCACTTATGTTGGAGAAAATCATTAAGACTTTCAAACCAGAGGGGAACAGACAGTGAGTTTCTTTCTTTTCTGTGTTGTTCATGTGTGTGCACAGACATTGAGAAGGACCTCGCACTGTGGGAAGAAGCAAGGCTCTCGAGAAGCTCTAGTGTCCAGCATCACAGTGCGGTTACATCTGACCATCAAGGCAGTCTTCAGGCCGCACAGGGCCAAACCCCAAGGCCTCAGCTGCCAACTCCGACAGGGAAGAACATTCAGCTCCAAGGAAGCAAATCGCCACCGCTGCAGGCTAACAGCAGAATACAGGTCTCCAGTGTCACAAACAGTAGACCTTCAACGCCTGGTGCACAAACCAACAGGCCATCAACTGCAGGGAGCAGACCTATGACCCCAAATAGCTTGTTGTCACGGCCTCTTACCCCTAGCAACCAAGGAAATAGGGAAGGCATCATTAGTATGCAAAGAAGCAGATCTTTGACATCTAAGAGCCAAATGGGGAGGACCCTCAGTGCTGCTTCAGGGCTTTCTGTCCAAGTGAGTGGAGACGTTGTTGGAACTGTCACTACTCAGAGAAACAGTTTATCAGAAGTAAGATTTTCAATTTAATGTTTTTGCTATGTTTAATAACGCGAAGATGTGATTACATTTTATGTTCAAGTAACATCAGTATACCTAATGTAACCTACTGTGCTGAAAAGAACTTGAAAAATAATGATGAGAAAATTAGCAAGGAAATACTGCTCAGCTTTGAGAGGTACTGATTAGAGAATGTCAGTATTATTACAGAAATCATACTGAAACACTCGTACCCCCCAAATTTACCATGAACTCTATAGGGTTTTGCCTGTATAATGCATAGCAGTTTTTTAGCCTTACAGTTTCTAACAGGTACATACCTCTGGAATATTAAACACAGCTTTATCTAATCTTTATGTTCCAGGGTATTTTTTTCCTGCCACGCTGGCAGTGCATGATATTTTCTTGGTCTACTTTTATTTCATATTTTGGGCACATTGGAATGATTAGTTAGGCATCACTGAAAGGATGGATTTGTCTAAAGCACCAAACTGAATTGCAAGAGAAAATATCCAACACTGTTGAATCACTGTCTAGTACTATGTGCATGTTAACTAGGCTGATTTACAGCATAAAAACTTCCTGTTCCATATTAATGACTTTTACAGGACTAACCTTTGTTTAAAACAAAACAAACAGTTAAAGTACCTTGTAAATCCTGAGTAGGATTTTCCTCTGCTAACCTTAGCTGCCTTAAAGAAAACTTCAGTGTGTAGGCAGTGGAAATAAAAGCACCTGTGAAAGAAAAGCCCTGCTGTCTATCTCTATATATGCCTTACAAAGGTGAGTCTTTTCTCAGGATATGCCAGTCCTTCTATACTGACTTGAGAAGGAAATATATGTCTAGATTGCTAATTTTTTAATGGTGGAATATGTTGGTTCCTACCATTATTACCAATCTCTTTGTAATCCATTTGTCAAAGCCTACAGACCTTTTTTCCGAGACTGAAAATGATATCATACCTTTAGATTGTTTCTGGGAAGTATCATGTGTTTTAATAATCTGTTGGATGTGACACTTGACGCAATGTATTATCAGTCTAATGACTTCTAAAGAAGGTGTAAAATGTTGTTTATAATAATGTTGCATAGGGAAGCTTGTAGGAAAATTAGAGATTTAATACTTAGTATAACCCTGCAATTAATTATATAGTGTCCATTTTTTGTTGTGAAGGAAAGGAAATGAGGCACAGATCACTCTAAAACTAAAGAATTTGAGGAGGAAATTCTACTTAATTTTGGTGGCGGAAAAATCATTATTTTGGTGTTTGAATGGCAGTGCACTAATCCCATCACTTGAGCTACTTCTTCACTTAGAATTGAATATCCAGCTTAAAGAAGTGAGGACTGAAGGTGACTACAGCTCTGTCGGAAGTGTCTTCACTGCCAGTTGATGTATTTTCAAACCATAAGTTTTCCATTGAAAAAACCAAGTAATTGTAACACTTTCTTTTTTTTTTGATAAAACAAAAAAAATCCTTTTTTCTCTTCTTTTGAGGTATGGGACGTCTTTGTATGTTAGAATTTTCTCACATACCAGAAAATGAGAATTGAAATTAATTTTTAACTAAAAATATTCAGAAGAAATTAAGGGTTTAGTTGTCCCTCACTAATTCTTCACCCCTCTTTTTCTTCCTTTTTAATCAGTCTTGTTCTTAACTGATACATAGTCATGTGATGCTAAGTAGTATTACTGTATATACTCCTGAAAGTATGTGTATGTAATGCGCACTGCACCTCCACCGAGGGATATCCAGTCTGCCCATCATTTTTGATCTTTCCTGTAAAAAGGCAGGCAATTAAAAATGCTTTGTTCCACAGCCTTTCTAGTAATAGGAATAATAACCAAGAGTCCTATTTAATTTCCTATGTCTTGTTACTTCTGTTTGCTGATAGCTCTTACAATAAGTGTCCTGTTATACTTTTAATATATGTATATATTTGTCTCAAGAACTTTAGGAAGTAAGCAATATTATTACACTGTTTTCCAGTCAGAATAGCATGTTCAGATTCAGTCAGCAATCCCACTATAAAGCTGATGTTAAATCTCAGCATTTCTATGCAGGATCTTACCCTCTGTTAAAATCCCTTCTAAAAGTGACAAACTCTTTTCTTTCTCTTTGCTCCCTGGGTACAATAGTACCTTGGCCACCAGTGACCCAGCTCAAACCCTACTTATCCTTTCTTGACATGCACAAGTGACCTTTGACATAATGGAAACTCAAGTTGGGACTAGCTCTGCTTCCAGAGGGAAAGCTGCTCATATGACACGTTCATACTGAAGACCTGCCTCTGCCAAGTTGTAAAGGCCCTTGGATATCACAAGGTAGCTGATGGAGGTTTGGCCACTCTGCCACTCCCAGCCTCACCTTTGGAGTGTTGTACTAGAAGCTTTGGGAACTCTTTCAAGCTTTCTTTGCCCACTAAAGTTCCTGGTCACTTAAAGAAGCGGATTTAGACAGAACATACCCAGGAAATATCTCTGTTCAGTGATGTTTTTTGCCATGTTAGACGTTTGCTCCTATATGTGGCCATATGATTTCATTTTCTTGTGTCACAGCTTGTCTCTGGCCATGGAGACATATTTTAAGAAGGCAAAGGTGGTTTGGGGTAGGAGAACAACAAGGGTTCTGTCTGTATTTGTACTTTTACAAATCACAAACATATAAAACTCAAAGCTGATACTGTAATTTATTTTGCAACTTTCATTGTAGGTTTTGTATCCTTTTTCTGTATAAAACCAGTAAAATAAAAGGAGGGAAATTGCCTTTATTCTTCTTAGCCTTATGGTCTCAACTGGGAATTTCTACTAGATGTAAATACCCTGTGGTTATATTGCCAGTCCTATAGAAAATACTATGATAAGATTTTGCAAATAGTTCTGCTTCCTTACTCTTGAGTGGTGTTAATGGATTCATCAGCACAACGTTGATAGATACTTGATGAGAATAAGTCAGTTGAAAAGAATGTGATTACTGAGTACCAGGAGCATGTTTTACTGTAAGGAACTTTATTTATTCATTTATTTACATGTTTATTTGTCAGGAATTTTAACATATCTCTTAATGCCTTATGTATGCTTCCTAGATTGTAATGTGTTTCAGAATAATATAAGTCTAAAATAGAAAAATATTACTAATAAATACAATTCAAAGTTCTTCTTAAGTTTTAGTAAAATTCATGCTGCAGCATGGGTGGTTTAATCTTGTTAGAGCACAAATCTTAAATAATTTGGCAAGTACTTAACATATCAGCTGTTAAGAATGTTTCAGGGTTTTTTAATGCCCAAGACTTACAATGATCTGAGATTTTGTGGACAAGTTTCTGCCTCCTGGCCCACATAATATTGCTAAGTTCTAACAGGTGTGTTTTATTATCAGCTCTGTTCAAGGCTGAATTGAATTATAGCAAAGAAATGCTACCTAGAGAAATAGTTTTATTATCTCTATAAAGC
The DNA here is from genome assembly GCA_013400975.1 of Atrichornis clamosus. Taxonomy (NCBI): domain Eukaryota; kingdom Metazoa; phylum Chordata; class Aves; order Passeriformes; family Menuridae; genus Atrichornis; species Atrichornis clamosus. Next base: position 141,791 of record WBMZ01008352.1, read on the forward strand.
TAATAAATCAGGGTTCCAAATCCTTTGGCAGAGATACATTTATGTGTGTACCTAATCCTTTGGTGTTTTGTATAAATTGGGGAAGGAATGTTGAACCCTGCTTATCTCTTTAGGATGGATTCCATTAAAGTGACACAATTCTGTGATATTTGTCAATAGCTGTTGAGGTGAAAATAGTACTGTCTCCCTTGTTTACCATTTCATTTTCTGAACACATGAAATTTTACAATCATTTTATTTATTCAGATAGTTGAAAGTGGTATTCAGCAATCTCTATTAGTCTGTCATTGTTAAGAGCAGGAAGTTTTGTCTTACTTGAATATAACATTGATTAACAAAATTTTTACTCCTATTTACTGGAGTATAGAGCATAATTTGTGACGAGGACTCTCTTTTTGGTCAGATACTTTCATTGTGTTCTGCTGCCTGGCTCACATCTTTCCTCTGTTTTTGGAAGATTAAAAATTTTGTGGATCAGTATGAGAGCCACTTATCCCTACTGCAAGAATCTTGTTCTGTGAACCAAAACATGTTCAGTGCTGTAGTCAGCAACTTTCTGAAACACAGCACATTTGAAATGGCCATGAGTAAGTCCTGGAGCTCCTGCCTGAGCTTACGGTTGGGCCATGGCAACAGTCTTTGTGCAATTTTTTAACACATTACTAACAGAATTAACAATTCACTGCCAGAGAGTTAGATCTTGATTGAACAACCTTCAGTCTCCAGAAACTGATTTAAACAAGCCTGTTTTCTGTCTTTAAATCAGATAGCCTAAGAATAGAATTTATGTTGTAGTACAATTTAACTTTAAATATGTAGATTCTGTTTTCAGCTGATGTAAGAGAAAACAGGGTTATTACTCCCTTTTTTTTTTAAGAACTTATAAAAATCTGGCCAGCAATTTTACGATATCTGGCCAATGCTTAAGTTTTCTTTTAAAGACTAGACTTGCATGTTTGAACTGCTTTTGAACATAAAACTGTGCATTCCTGTCTCATCTCTCCCCTTGAATATTGTGAAGGAATGTGTCATAGTATTTTATATGTCTGTGTGTGTACATGCTCACATACATACATGTGTGTGTGTGCATGGAAAAATACTTTTATATACATACACATATACATTATATGAAAAAGTAGGTAATTATAAGACTTTTTCAAAAACATATATTCAGCTGTGTATGGATTTTTAACGGTGTAAAACACTTACATTTTGATGTTTTATGGTATCATGGAGAAAAGTTTCCATAGCATTTTTCCTTCCTAAGCTTTCTCCTTCTCCAATAAAACCATAGGTTCTAAATCAAGTTTCAAGTTCTTGTTCTTATTAGATTAGAAACAGTGAACATTTTGATAAATCAAAGCCTCACTTAAGCAAATCACATTTGTCATGTCTATGAAGTTCAAACACTGCAGGGACAGATGTAGTATCTGCAATTTTGTTCTGTGTCACTGCATTTCCAAGATGAGTATGTGTCTGTCACATCTGTGTCTATAGCAGAGAGATAAATAGACACCTTCATTTTTGGTTTTTTTTTCACAGAACAGATAAATTTGTCTAAGGAGCCTGCATATCCTCTACATTCCAGTTTTATTTCACAGCAAGGTGTTTTATGATGAAAGGCTTTCTCCTCTCTAGTTAATTGAGGCTAGAGTGTTTGCTGCAGTCTTCATTTATACGGAACAGTTGTCTGTCATTTTATCTAAAATAGATCTGTTTGTGGCAGGATGAATTCTTACAACAGCTTCAACTTACTCATCAACCTTGGATATTGCCGAGTGACACAGAGAGTGAAGGAGTGGAAACTGACCAAGACAAATGTAAGTATATGTGTAAGGACCAGATAACATATCAAAACCCCTCAAAAACTTCTATTTTCCATATCTTCAAATACTGTGGGGATATCATGCCTGCTCACAGGAGCTTTTCTCACAAGTACCAATTATTTGTCTGGGGGCTGAACTTTATAGAATTGATTTACAGAAACTTTCCTGTAGTCACTGAACAATGACAAAATAATCACAGATCACAGTTTACTTAAGTGAAACGATTTGTCCTGATATGTTAAAGTAGCTGTTCCAGAGAAGTAACATGAAGTTGAAATAGATACTCTGTTTAATAAATCTGTATCCACCAGCAAAATAAAAAATCCACCTAAAACCCCAAGGTCTGGAAAGTAGAACATACCTCCTTAGGCCAGTGACTTCATTATCTCTATTTTGCTTGCATTCTTTTTAATTCATCTGTATTAAAACAAAAACAACACAAAGTTCTTAATCATACAGGTAATCCTTAATATCCTACACTCTTTGAAGTATTTTTCTAATCATAGAAGTGAAGGCCACCAGGATCAGAGCCTAAATGACAGAACAAGTAACAAGTAACAGGCTATAAATTGCAATATTTTCAAACTATAGCAAGTTCTCTCTGCCTACAAGGTACCTGTAAACTGAAAATACTGACTGATTCACATATTATTTTTTAATTCACAGTAGTTTTGTGATCTGCATGGGTGAATATGCAAACTATTCCCTGACATATTTCAGGTGACATACTTGAAAAGAACAGATGATTTAATCAGCATGTTTAGAAAACTCGATATATTCAACTAAAACAAGTTTAAATGTGAAGAGTTATATGTGAAAAAGACATTTTCTTTACAGAAGGGAACAGTTGTGTAAGACATTAATGATTAATAATAAACATGCCAGATAAACAATGTATTTTTAAATAATGCCACTTTAAAAAATTCTTTTCTTCTCATACATCAATTTCATAAATTCATACATAGCCCAGAGTGTGACTGAGATTTAAATTGACACAGTGGGATTCTGAAGAGCATGTGTCAGGTCTTTTTGAACACCAGTAAAATGTTAAAGTGAGGTTCTGTGCATGCAGCTGATTTTAGTCCAAAGCCAGTCAGTCCAATTTGACTTGCACTTGAGCCTTTTAGTTATCTTTGGGCTGAAATTTACTTTAGGTGGCTCAAGAGAGACCCTGGCACCTGCCCTTGATGTGCATGCAATTTTTGCTCAGTATTTTCTGTGATGAATTTACAATCCCACAAACATTGTTGGGACTGTCTGTGCACACACAGACTGGTGCCAGTTTTGTGATCAAGGAGACTGATGCTCCAGGACATATCATGGTCATGATATGGCATGGTTCTTTTATAGCTGCTGTACTTGAAAGGCATGGGTGTGAGGACTTGTGAGCACCCAAGATCCTGTACTGTAATATTCCAAGGATCCTGGTAGGTCATTGTCACTGCCCAAAAAACAAAGTGGTAAAACAAACCACTGGTAAACCTAAGTGGTAAATTATAGATAAAAGTTTCAGTCCCAGCACCAAATCAGTAGAGATGATAGTTGCCTAACTACAATTAACAGTTGTTTTGTCTGGATCTGATGGCACTGAAAACAGAGACAGGAAAAAAGATGGCTGCATCTTGAACAGTGCCAGGCTTGGGGTACCGACCATCTCCCTTAGAAGCCTGTTCCAGTGTTTCAGCCTCTCAGTAAATGCTTCCTAATATCCAGTCTGAATCTGCCCTGGCACAGCTTTGAGCCATTGCCACGTGTTCTGTCACTGAATACCAGGGAGAAGAGATCAGCATCCCTCTCTCCGCAGCCCCTCCTCAGGAAGCTGTGGAGAGCGAGGTCACTCCTCAGCCTCCTTTTCTCCAAAGACAAGCCCCAAGACTTTAGCTGCTCCTCACAGATCAATCCTTCCAGCCCTTTCACCAGCTTTGTTGCCCTTGTCTGGACACATTCGAAGACCTTCCCATACTTAAATTGCAGGGCTCAGAACTGCACGCAGCGCTCCAGGCAGCACCAGTGCTGAGCACAGTGAGATAATCACCTCTCTTGAGCAGCGGGTGACACGGTGTTTGATGCACCCCAGGATGGGGTTTACACTCTTGGCTTCCAGGACACACCGCTGACTCCTCCTGAGCCTGCTGCCGACCAGCACACCCACATCCCTTTCTGCAGAGATGCATTCCAGCCACTCCTCTGCCAGGAGGAGTGCCTGGCATTAATCTGTCCCAGGTGCAGAATCTGGTATTTTGACTTCATGTCCACTAATCTCATGCTCAGTGCTCCAGTTTGCGTAGATCCCTCTGCAAGGTCTTTCGTCTCTCCAGAGTCAGCAGCACATCTCAGTTAGGTATCGTCAGCAAACTAAGTGATGATGATGCATTCAACTCCTGCCTGCAGGTTGTTGGTAAATGTATTGAACAGAACTGGCCTTAGAATTGACCTCTGAGGAGCACCACTGGTGACCAGTCACCAGCCAGACGTAGCTCCATTGACTACAGCCCTTTGAGCTCTCCCTTCAGCCAGTTCTTCACCCAGCATACCCTGCAGCCACTCATCCCACAGCTGGACGAGTTGTCCTAAAGGATGCTGTGAGGAACAGTATCAAAAGCATTACTAAAATCCAGAAAAACTACATCCACCAACTTCGCTTCATCTGCTAGGTGGGTGACCTTATAATAGAAGGATATCAAAGAAGTTAAAAAGGACTTTCCCTTTGTGAACCCGTGATGACTGCGGCTGGCTGCAGTGTAGTTAGCTGGTGACCTCTATAACAGGTCACTATTTCTACTAATAAAACTAAAAGAATAGAACAAAAATGTTTTGTCTAAGTAGTACTTCCTGTAGCTGAAATCTAATTATGAGAAATTTTATTTAAAATAGCAATTTTGTTAACGTCCCCGTCTGAGTTTCTGTGCTAGTGTCATTGTCAAGGAAGTGCAGAGCTGCCACTGCTGACAGAGAGGAGCTGCCAATTCCTGGTTGTAAAGTGGAGTCAGCAAGGGGCTTGGTGTAATTGCTGATGCCAGTGCTTGTGGGTAGAGCAGCTGGCAAGATTACACATCATTTTTCACCCCAAAGTAATAAACCTGTGTGGATGTTTTTTGTGTGATTTAGTGTTGAAAAGGCCCAGGAGTTCATAATTTGTGAGTTTGAGCAGAAGAGATACAAAATTACAACACCTGTTCTTTGACTCAGCTTTTAATAAATTACATGTGAATAGTATTTACCACATTCTTTGACTACTTTGAGATAATAGCAGCCAGGTGTAACGCTAGTTTTTGGTAGTTTGAAAACTAACAAGGCAAAAAGAGAAACTGTGAGTCACCTTGAGTTCTTTTAAATTAATGCCTTCTGGGTAGTGTTTTACAAGAAAAAGAATAAAAAAGTGGGGAGGAACAATTTCAAATGTATTCAGATGCAAGAGTTTAGAGAGGCTATTTTCAAAGCAAGTGACAACTGAACTGGGTCACTTTGGCATCTCAACATCTCCTGACAAACATCATTTGCAAAACAGATACAACAGAGCATATCTTGTCTTATGGAAATGAGATCTTGGTTCTCAGTTCTTGTAAATCAGACTTCACATTTTAAATCCTCCAGGCTCTCTGACAGCATTTAAAAAATTTGCCCATATCAGCAAGTCCCAATGATAACTGGAAGTCAATAATTTTTAAACTGTCATGCCAATTGTGACAAAATTTTAAATCAAATAAGTACTCATATAAAAGGATATAAATTATTATAGCTTAAAAGATTTGTATGTTAAAGAAGGAAAGAAAAAATATTTTTGAGAAGCATTTTTTTTTTTTTTAGCATACCCTCTCCTTTTCCTCCTTATGCACTTCATTGTTTGTGGCCGTAAGTCACAGAAAGAGATAAGTGTATAATTATTTGCTCATGTAATGTAAATTTTGTTATTAAAAATAGGAACTAACACATGCATTTTAAGAACTATTTTAATTTAGTAACTAAATCTCTTCTACTTGCTAGATGTGTTCTCCTTTGGTACTCTACACACTGAGCAAAGAGATGAAAATTTTCAAGGCAATATGATCCAAAATCAAGGACTTTTGAGGTTTTTTTAGAGTCACTAAAAATGTCTGTAGACAGAGCCTCATGTGTCGTCTCCCTCAGCTGTCATTCTGAAGGCAGTTCCCCATATGTAGTAATTTGCTTGTGTGTTGATTATCTGCAGAGAGTTTTCAGAGAATACATAGAGATCATTGTTGGAAAAAGGAGGGATCTGGGGAAAATATTTGCCACTTGCATAATGCTTCAGTTTGATGAAAGTTCTTTGAGCTAGGAAGAATAAATTTTCTTCTTTATGGGGTACTGATGCACAGAAACAGAAGACCTGCATCCACCAGAACATTCTTTAGCTAGCTTTTATGAGAAGAAATTCACATCCTTTCACAGGACTGACAAGTCATCTTGAATTTTCTCTTGAGAACCAGTCCTACAGAATTTGCTGGTTGGAAATTTTTAAGGTATCATTACCTTCCAAGAACCTTGAAAAGACAAAGACCGTCTTTTGGTGTAATTTGACCTACTATCTGTAGTCTTGGCAAGGATTTGCTGCCCAAAAGCCTGAGTCTGCTTTCTTGGGTGCCTAACTCAAGAAGTAACCCCCACAGCAGAGTTCCCCAGGTAGTAAAGGATCCCTACCTCCAGGCAGTGCACCTAACAGATGTACATGATAGGGGAATAACACAGGCTCTTGAAAAGCTTGCTACTTAATTAATCCATATTAAATATACCCATGGAACATCAAGGGTTGGAAGGCACCTTAAGGACCATCTGTGTTTTTACATTCCTTTGTGCTAATTCGCTCAAGGTGCGTCAGTGTAGTCAAAGGCACACAAAGCTGCAATCACTGCTACTATCACAAGCTACTACCTCTGCAATCCAACGTGCCAACAGGAGCACTAGATGCTCACTTCTAGCTCTTCTGATCTGGGGCAAGGCTTGAACTCTTGTCTACAGACCTGTGGAAAGAAATTTAAATGTTTTGCTACCTCTTCATCTGAAGACTTTTCTAAGGTTGACAGTGAAAGGACTACTGCTGATAAATCAAACAATTGTTGGGGAGAAGTGTGATTTCTACTCCATTCGTTCTTTCACTGATCTTGAAACTCTGCAAAGATGCTCTGCTGATGACTTCAACAGTTATTGCATAAAACCTTCATTTTCCCATTCTTCACAAATGTCTGCGTAGGAAAAAAACACAAAGAATGAAAGGTGAGGTTTCTTTGTAGAACCAAGAAATGCAGACTGTGTTCCAGTAAAATTCCAAACCATATGGTTCAAAGGTAAATTTCCTTCCACTGAGCAAATTCACATGCCAAAACAGTCCATTTTTCTTATTTATGAAAATAAGTGTTCCTAAGATTTGGAAGATTGCTTGATCAAAGTTAACAATAAGGAGGAGTTTACTGCTGGAATATGTTTTTTTTCTGTGAATATTTGCTTTTGCTAGAGCCAGGTTCTACTCAATATGGATAAGAATGATAGACAGGCTTAGAGCTGCAACTGTTGATTGCAAGCTTTATGATATTTACACAAGCACATTCTATTTTTGTCGCTCAAATTCAGCTAATTGCATTTGTGTTCTGCTCTTATGGAGTTGTAGAGCTGTATTGCAAGCATCACTTTCAGTGGGTATGAGTTTAGGGCAGGGCTCGATGTGGTTTCTCTAGGGAGTAAGGTGCTTATGAGGCATTGCTCAAATATTAGTCATTATATGTCTGGATAGTAAGAACATAACTGTTGTAGTTGGAATTTTTTCTCAGTGAATAATAAATTCGCTATAAATAACACACTTTTTTTTCGTCCCTGAAGTGAACTTCTGGGAGACTTTAATTCCAGATTCATGAGTTTTCTGGGGGAACTTACTGGTATACTTCTTTCACTTCATATTTCAAAGGTGGTAATACAAACTGCAGTAAAAAAGTCTTATCTCCCCGTTCCACATAACCTTTCCAAAGGGTATCGTAAAATTTTTTGCTTGGCGTATGAGTTATTTTGTAAATTTCTCCAGTATTTACTTATGCTTATTAAAGAAAATACGTTGTCTCTCATTCTGCCTGCCAGTAGCTTGGGTGCGTATTTAGCTTGAGACAGTTCTATGGCCACTTCAGAAACGGGATATACCAGAAAGGACTGTGCTCCTGTAAACAGAACTTTTCCAGGCCTATTGCATGGTCTTTGCTGGATGTCTTGTAACACCTGCAGCTGAAGCTGCACCGTTTCATATAACTGTTTTTTGAGTCTAAAAGTAGATGAAAACAGTTTTCTAGCATGGAAACCTGCCCATTTGGATTTAATTATTTATAGATAGTGAAACAAAAGTAGAGATTGACATTCTTTCTACCAGAAATCATATAAATGTTGGACAGTGAGTGGAGAGTTCAAATACAGCTAGGGAAAGTTGGAATTAGACTCAAGTTTCCTGTTTTTTCAATGAATGTGCTTAAATCCAAAGCTGTTGTTATCTTCTTATATTATTAAGACTTTAATGGATGTTACTTTACTTATATTGACTAATATTTGGTTTCATTTTGGAAAAGCTCATATTGGATTAAATATTTGGTATGAGGAGGGAATATTCCATTGCAGTGAGGAAAAAAAATCTCTAAATCTGTTTCAGTCCAGAAAGCTGTTTTCACTACAGCTTCCAAACCTAGAGATATATTTTTCTACAGCTTGCCTTATTATGCTAAACTTGGATTCCCAAAGACATTTAGTGTAATAAAAAACGACACTGTGTGATATTTAGTGTAATAAAAAATGGCATAGAGAATTATCAGGACACACATTAGGAAAATTAAAAGCTGGCTCAATGAGGAATCAAAAACTAGAGTTTCTAATGGGAAGATGTAGATGAATGGGGCTCATTAGGGGCTGATAGGTTTGGATAATTGGTGGGAAGGACAAGTTGAAGTTATTAAATGATATGAATCCCCTGGTATAATGGCCACATTCCAGTAAAATGCACTTTATTATAACCAGATGAAGTATATTTGAACCAAATGAAATATATCTGGCACCAGAGAAACATATCTGTCTCTGCTGCAGAATAATGAGGCTTTGTCCTGGAAAGCGGTGACCTAATGGATTTAGGATGGTCATAGAAGATCATCTCAGTGTGAGCTCTCAGCACAAGGCTGTCACAAAGAAGGGTAGACCATTTCTTGAATGCCTAAAAAGTTATGTAGCAAAGTAATTATTCCACATCGTATCAGTAGATAACTATGGGTTTTGTGTCTTGCCATTAAAACAGTTTGGGGTTACTTGAGGGATTTCAGAGGATGATTAAAAATGACACAGGCTTTCGGAAACCCTATTAGGAGTTTGCCTCACATAAAGCCATTCAACTAGGAACCTCAGCGATAACCTGATATCTGTAAGTAGACTAAATTTAAATGAAAAAGATCCAACTCATCAAACTGTGACAAAGGAAGTTAAATGCTCTGTCCTAGCAATGAGGTAATGAGCAATGAGCTTATGAGCCTTAAGCGTTATAAGCAAAAGTTAAGGGAGGCAATTAACACAAAGCCATTAATATGTGGTTAACTTTTTAACTTCTTCTTAACTTCTACAGTTAAGAAGACCAGTCCCTGGGTTTTCTGTGGGTAGCAGTCACAAGAAGAATCTGCAAATGAAACAGGCTTACACATATTTGCTCTTCTTTACCCCACCATAAGACAAGTTTGTTACTTAAAGATCAAACTGTGACAGAGCTTGAATATCTGCTAGATGAACCAGCTCCAAGGAAAACAGTTGTTAAACGTTAGGTGTAAATGACAAAAAACCCCCAATCATATAAAAGTAATAAAGGATAAAAACTGTTTCCAAGATTTCTTGGGCTTTATGTCTTGTTTGTTTTTTGTTTGGTTGGTTGATTGGTTTGTTGTTGTTGTTGTTGCGGAGGTTTTTGTGGTATGTACCTTGCTTTGTTGATTATCAGTACAGAATTAAATACAAAGTCCAGGCTTATCACCTGACAAAGTGAAATTTATTCCAATTGTATTTAATTAATTCACTGGAGATAATGGGAATAGTTTATTCCTGCCAAGTTTCTTTAATCTCCCTAAGAAGGCTTGCATATTTATATGTTCAAAAGGAGTGAATAGATGTGAAGCTGCTGTGCCTGATTTCCTTCAGTGTTTAAAAATGGCAAGGTGAAGGCTTCTCAGGTAACATGCAGACCTTTATGCATTCACCTGTGCAATTAAATGTGATTGTGGTGTTTATTTCTGGGTTATAACCCTGATTCTCTGACTGGATCTATGTAATGGGTCCAGTTAGAGCATTACATCTTCTACAAACACTGGAGGGGGCAGGTTGTGTTACAGTCAGCAACATTTGCAAAACAATCCATTTCAATCTGCATATGTAAATATTTGTAAAAGCTCAATTTCCATTTTGCTCTGGGGAAGGTTTTCAACCTGAACACAACCAGAAATTGAATATTGCTATCTCAGCTTATCTGATTCATCACAGTTGCATATTATGTTCAATGCTTTTTGAAACACGGGCTATTTTTTGCAATCTATTACCTCTATTGGAAAAGAAGCAGCAGTAAAAACCTTCCAAAACACTGAATAATTGGAACAAATAACTAAAGATGCTATTATTTGCTGCTTAATATTTTAGAAATAGAAAAGATTTGACATTCATCAACATACCGATCCATGATGCTTATTTAACTATGAATTCAGCATAATGGAAAACTTTTACAAAATGCAAACACAGTGAAGGATTAATTTTCCCTTTTATCCTATTTTTGTGTACATTACATTTTAGCCCTAATTTCTGTGTTTTTCTGTTTGATTTCACAGGTTTGTGAAATCAGTGGGATTATTGAAGAACAATTTAATAAATAACAAAATTGTGGTGATCAAAACCACACCTCCACATTTGCTTTAGTTTATACAAAAAAAATTTTAAATAAAATTATTTTTCTAGTATCAGCAGTACATGAGCTGAACTGCTGTGATATGTGGATGCTGTAATACACTGAATCAGAGTATTTACTGTGGTATAGTGGCCTTAGGAAAGAAGGGTAACTGTCACCTTTTAGTATAAAGTTACTATAATGTTTTGTTTAGTTTGTACCCCTGTTATTTTGGATTAGCATTTGATAAAGTAAATTCTCCCTGACCAAAATAAACTTTGCCTAAAGATTTTATGTATTTTAACTTGTCTAAGGTTTTCTACTCCTTATATTTTTGTAATCTTTGCTCTTTTTTAGATTAATAAACATTAAAGTATTTGCCTGCATCTGCCCATGTGTATGTCCCATTCAGGTCTCACAGGGAACTAGCTGTTCACTCATAGTCACCTGCAGAGAGAGGTCAGAAGGGGGAGTGAGTGAAAGAGCCTGTGTGTGGGTAGCAGAAACAGGTGCTGCTCGTGCTGCATAGCTTTGTATTGAATTTATCTACTTTGATCTTTAAAACAAATGAAGACTCTGTTAAAAAGGGGAACATAACAATAAGGAGTGGTGCGTGCATGCAAAAATAAAACACCTAAAGGAATTTCATATATTATGATAAAGTGTTACTTACCCATATGAATTACTGAAACAAATTTGCTGTTTAAAGTATGCTAACTGGTGTGTGCTGTGTGCTTGGAAATTTAGAAGCTGCTTTTGCACAGACATCAAATGAAGGGATGTGGCAGTTGCATTTACTGATTTCATTTACCTGTTAATTCTGTCAAGTGTGTTCTCAATTTCCTTTGTCTTGAATTATGTATGCTTGGTTCCTGTATCTTAGACAGAATGATATAATGAAATTGCTTGCAACTATTTAAAAATACAGAATTACAAAGCATCTATTTGTTTAAGAAATAAAAGTGAGTTGTCTGTCCTGAGTGTTTCCTAGTGTGAACTTTTCTTTGCTGTCTCACAAATATGCAGTGCTAAATGCACAGAAAGTGTATGGTCTGCGTTAGTCATGAGCAAGTGAAATGGAAGTTAGCATTATGATGAACAAGCACTCGCTCTATGTGTCATCACAGTGTGCAGTTCCTGATGTGAAATGCTTAGTGTACTGAAACCCAGGGGGACAGTCCCCTGAAGTTCGTTTCAGGGAGGGGCTTTATTAATTTGTCATCAGTAAAGAAGATCTGTTCTGCTGTGTGCATTTGCAATATACTTGAAGAGTCATTTGCATATAGGAGGGTATATTATCATTGATATGCTGTATTTAGTCAGTTGTGCTCAGAAAATCGTTCTTGTGAAACAAATAACTCCTTTTCACGGGTTTTATTCTTCCTTAGTGGCCTACATTTCATATTTTACCTTGACACTACTGAAAAATGTAAAGTAGGTTTGCCTTTTCTTCTTCCAGTTGCTTCAGTGCACATCTGCTGGGCTCCATTCTTTCAGCTTCGTGTCATTACTGCATGAAATGATGACTTTATTTAATCCCTGGGAAAAATCTCATTGGCTTCAGGAGAACCAAGATTGCTTATAACAAGTTGAAAAAGAAATTGAAATTTGGCAGCATCTTAATGTTAGAAGTTCTTGCATGTCTGAGAACTTGAAGACAGTTTTGGCTCACTAGTGGAGAAATATTTGGTCAGGGACATGTCTGGTTTCATATTTTGATTACACGTGAAGAAATACAAGACAGGCTTCATTCAGGAAGGCAGAATATCAACCCTACTTCTGGTCTTCAGAGGAGAAAAAAGCTTTTCAGTTACAGATGTGGTGGGTACCATCAAGACTCGTTAGAGTGAATAAGAATTTAGGAAGTGCTAATTGTATACAAGTATGTCAAGGTGTGGTAGAATGAGTTGGCTCTTGGTGGTCTCCATTGTAAAAGCTGTGATGCCTTGAGCTCCCAAGATACAGCTGTTCTTGGGATTGGCCAGAACAATGGTGTTTTTCTGGGACAGTTTCTGAGCTGAAGGGTACGGGATAAAACCGTGGGAAAAAAGGCTTTATTTTCACTACAGAAAATCCCATGTGACTTCTTTTGCTTTAGTTCTCATAATTTTGACATGATCTCATGGTTTTTTAACACTCTGGTTGGCACTACTTCATTTAAAGCGTATGGCAAACAATTTTTTCCTAATACCAGCGCTCAACCCAGCAACCAGTGCTGGCACTGTAGAGGAGAAGCAGCCACCTGGTACCCTGGCTGCAAACAAGCTGGCAGGGAAGTGTAACAAGTCAGGAGAACTCCAAGGAGGACCTGAGATGTGCTTAATGGGCAACAGGCAGCTGGGCTTAGGGGGCTGGGGAGCATAAACAGCAGCTGGGCAGACCATGCAGAAGGCATGTGTGATAAACTTGTTTTCACCTCCAAGCTGCAGGAAGCCTTACTCATTTTCTGTTTGACCTTTTTTGGCTTCTGGAAGCAGTTTCTCAATTGCTTATGGAATAAACTCTGCCTCCGTGGTGCCTAATTGAATTGAGAGTCAGCTGTGGATGTTCGTGTTGATGCTGCTAGAGTTGGTTTGGCAAGAATGTCAAGGTGGAGTTTGTTTTGTTTTCTTTTGTTTTTGACTCTGCACCAGGCACTTCAAAGCCATCCGAAAAACTCATTGTAAAGCTGCATAGAAATGTGCTGCTGTCTAGTTGGATGGAACAGAGTAGATTTAGCATTTTTCAGTAAGATACTTTATGGGTCATTGCTGGTGCTATTCAGTTACTGCATTTTGATGGAAAAAGAGTCATGACAAACAGATAAATTTTTCTTAGCTGTATGTTTGTGTCTTCATTTTTTTAAGCCTTTATGAATGCAATGATGTATGGAGGCATTATTCTAAATAGTACTTCTAAAGAAAAAAACCCCAATTTATCTCAGTATATAAAAATGCATGTAGCTTGTCTAATCAGCTGTTTTTCTTTCAAAGGCCAATTTATAATAAAGTAGGTTTTATTGCCATTTGAGTTATGGCTGATTCCTTTTAAGACTTCCATCCTTAAGACTTTATCTGGATAATCTTAAAAACAACCTTAATGTATTTATTTCAGTAACACAATAATATTAAAATGTTTCCTTCTTTACTGCTCATATAAAGCAACTTCATGATTTGTCAGGTTTTAAAGAGTGCCTTCTTGCTATCCCAGTGTTTATCTCTAGGATCTGTAGGTGTGACTGAGGGAGAAATATGAAAAAAGTTTTACTTGCATAAAGCTATTACAATTTTAAAATTTCTTTTGAAATATTATCCAGTGGAAAATTTCTCTGGGCAAATCCTTATCTTGAAAACTTTAGGAATAATTTAAAAACACTTAACAATCAGTTGTACTGCATATTAACAAAACGTTCTGGCCCTGTGGTGGGAATATGTTTCCTAAAATATAGCCTTATTTGCAGTTCAGGTCTCTTCCTTCTGAGTCAGTACTTACAAAAGAGGGATGCAAATAGTTTCCCACTTACTGGAGTATTGCTTCAGGTATGTCTATGTTTCACTTACAGAGGTAGCTAGATAAGTGAAGGGGAAATTCTAGATTGCCACAACTAAATTCAGAGAAATATATAAACTTAATGAAAGCCAACTCACATGCATGAATGTGATGCTATAATTTCACTGCTCTGGCTGTACATGGACATGCTTCACACCAATCCAATGAACTATTCATGTAAAATACAGAAAAACTCCCCTGGGTTAGAGTACAGCAGCCTGGACTTTTCTGCAGTAAGTATGATAACCATAAAGTTACTATGCTTTTACTAACTTCATATTACTAGCTCCAGGCAGCTTCACAAGAAAAAGAGATGTGCAAAAATACATGTTCAGAGGCAAGCAGTTCTTCCTATGCTTAGAGAAGTTTGTACCCATTCAGTCTTTGCCCTGGTTTCAATTTTGTTTGGATTAGACAGCAGCTAGTTAGGCAGTACAATTAGTTTGGTAGATAATTTTATCCTTTACAATTTTATCTGAAAATACAAAAGTTTGGGATTAGTCCAATAAAGTTTAAACAGACCACTGGTTTGACAGCATTAGCTTACTTGTTGCTATATTTCTGAAGTATTAGTCAAAGGAGTTTTAAATATTTTTAGTTATCAAGTTGCTGGTTAAAAGAAGATACATATTTATAAGTTAGATTTCTGACACAACTGTTCCTTACGACTTTGGTTTCTTGACATGCTATGTAAAACTAAAGCATAATTAAATAGAATCTAGTTTGGTGATGCACCTTTTTTCCCTTGGATAGTACAGTCAGCTGTTATTTTCTATGGCTTGTCTGCCCTAGACATGCAACAAATCTAATACGTACTGTCTGTAGAAGTTTCCTCTATGTCAGCTTTAAACCTATCAAGGTGCATCATCAAGTGAAAACACTGTTCTGGTCCTTTGGTTCAATCAGCAAAGCAGTCTGGTGGTGCTCTTGCTGACATAAACATAGTACAAAGGTAGAAATTTCACTTCATCAAGAACTGGAATTTAATTTATGAAGCTCCATGTAGATCTCTGGTGTTGGAAGATAGCAGTGCTTTAGTGACTAATATTATACCAGCTGCCATTCCAGCAGTTCTACTGTAGAATTACATGCACTCTACAACTCATGCATCTTTACTGTATGAAGAGTATCTGTGTTGTATTTGAGCTTCCCATTGTTTTCTTTCATTGTTATCAGCCAGTCCTGGAGAATGCTTCTGGTTTGGAAATGATTAAGTAGAATCACTGAATCACTGTCTTCTCTAGATTCCTGGACCTTCATATAGAGCTTAATGATGGAACATTGTTCTGAACTGCGACAGAGACAGAAGAAACCTTTTTGCCCACTAAAACCAGCTACAGCACAGCTCTGAAGAGACCCCACAGGAGAGCAAACATAAATAGTTCCTCTTGTGACTTACTTGAATGCTGAGCTGCAGATGCGCTCCAGGGGCCTCCTCTCCCAGAAATGTACACGTGTGTTTGCCTAGAGAGGGAGTGTAATAGGAAATGGGGCTGGGAAGGGCCTCCAGATATCAGTTGCTAACCCTGAGGCAGCAAAACTGCAGCTAAACCATTTCTGACACATTTGTTTAATGTGTTCTGAGACTGTCTGGAGATAGAGAATCCCTCTCCTTAACTTTAGAAAATCATGTACCAAAGAGCTTGTATTTTGCTTGATAGTTCTTTCTCAGAACAAGGTCTTTTCCCTTTGAATACATTTTTCACATCTCGTCTGCATCTTACTTCAGCTCAGATGAAAATGAATTGAGATGCCACCCAAAGCAACAGAATGAATTATTGGTCCTGTAAACCTTCTTGAATTTTTGCAGTGATGCAAATGTGGCCAGGATTTCATTCCAAAGTTATGGACAATGCTGAAGAAGCATTGTTACAGCCCCAGAGATGTGTCAGCAGCAGACAGCAAGGACTTGTGCTCTACAGGGTAGATATGCTGCTGCTCTGAGAAGCCCTTCTTTTGTCCTAAAAGTCCCATGTGATGAAACAGCAGAGTCCTTTGAGCCTCCATACTTCAGTCGTTGTAGCTGTCTCCAAAAAGTGCATGAGGAATTCATGAGCGTTTCAAAAACTTTCCAAAATGCTCCCTGGGGCTTGGTAAGTACTGTAATTCAAAATCTCTCCTAAGTGCCCCCAGAAATCATTCTCTTCCTATTGATGTGTGTAATCCAACACCTACACACTCGCAACTCAAGGTTTAATAAAGTCTGGGGCTGTTTAGCTGAGATTCCAAAGCAACTTATACTTCCTATCCCCCCAGGTGATGCTACATTTCTGTGTCCAGAATACATTATCTGTTACTGACTTTTCATCTGGACACAGATCTTGTAGAATTTAAAATATTTTCCTATGAGGATGTGTTGAAAACATCTGATGGGCTTGCCTGGGGTATTGTGATGCATAGGCCTTCTGGGAGAGACTGTAGCAGCAACCTCATCGGTAATTCTGTGTCTGCTCGACGTGAAGACGGGAAGCTATTTCAAAGACAGAGATAAAGTTCCTGATGCAAAAATAGCCAAAACTCCAGAGAGAGATATACATGCACCAGCTCTCTTTAAAGCAATTAACTCGCATTTTGACCAATTAAAGGTTATCTTCTATCACTTTTTCTGCATGCAAAATGTTTGTAGAGACTAATACTGTGTTCAAACGATGGAACACTTATTTTTCAGCATTCAGACCTGTCAGAAGAAGGTTGACTTATTTAGGAAAAGTAAATGTTGTATCTTGTAGATTTTAAAAGATTAAGAGAATGACTTCAGGAATGTTTATTCCAATAACCAGATTAAATATCTGTGTTCAGAATGCTTTATTTATCTAGCTTAAGGTAAAAAACAAACTATCTTCTTTTCTGCTCCGATCCACTGGAACCACATTCAAGTATATAAGATAAATTTCAACAACCCTTCATAATACTTTTTATATTATTTCTGGCTTCACTAGTGATTCAGAAATCTAAGAACCTTGACAAGTGTCATGCAAGGGGTCCTAATCTCTTCAGAGTGATACAATGAGACATTACCAATACTAAGGAATAATATATACAGAGAATGTGGGATATTGACAGGTTTTTTTCCTGACTTTCACCTGTGATGATCATGTGGTATCATACTTTTGGCCAAACTGCTCACCCGAGCCATGATACTTTTCAGTTCTGTGCTTCAGTTCTATGCTTTCAGTTATAAAATGCTATACATTGGTATGTTATAATAGAGACATTGAGATAAAGTTTTATCCTACACTTACTGATACAGAAGAAATACTGCTATTAACCTTTGTGTAAAAGGTTATCACCTCTGTGACACGTGCTACATCCATTAGAATGGTCTTCAATTGTTCACAGCATTAATAAATGCTGTGTTCAAAAAGCGAACTCATTCCTGAACTGTGAAAAGCATCATATCCAAATTGCCCTGTTGTCTTTTTAACCTGGTGTATTCTCTTCTTTGCTGGGCAAATTTGTCCTAGCAGAGAGCAGCCTCCCAGCAGCTGCATCTTCTTGGCACTCTGAAGAATCATTTGCATCCTTGATGGTATTTCCAGCAGATTCTGTACTATACAGTGAAGTTTCAGCTCTTGTAGGCCTCATGTTTTATGAGTTTGGAAGTCATCCAATTTTATTACTGAACATTTAAAAAATATTGTCTGAAGGTTTTAATCATTTTTTCTAAACTATTTTTTTTGAGGATAAGTGAACTTTGACATAGATTAATTACAGTGCTATAATTTTTCCATTAGGAATATCTTTTCTCCTTCTTCCCATTGCCTCCATATTAAATATCTTTTGAAGTGCTTAATTGAGGTGGATACTCTAATCTAAATATAGCATTTTTGAGGGTTTCTGAGAACCAGTGCTAATTTTTCCTCCTATTAGTTATAACTTACCAGTACCATGGGATTTTGGGGAGAGTTAGTGTGATAACCACGAGACACTTGAATAACAAACGTCATCTTTTAGCATGTTGGACTTTGTAGCATCTTTGAATTTTAATACTTTGTTTATGTTGTACTGTTTGTAAAAGCTAAATTTTTCTATATGAAACACATTCATAAGTTCTGCCAGTAAAAAAATCTCTCATGTCTCTATTTAGTGTGCCAGATATTGGTCTACATTTTTATTTCATACCCTATGATGTCATAAGAATACTGTAGAGTTCTGTTTTATGGTCTTCCTGCTTCTTCCCTATTGAAGAAGTTTGATCATAGTGCAATTTAGCAAACTATCTAACCTCACAGCAAAGTAACATTTGTCATTCTCACAGGCTCGTGTTAATGTCTGTTCTCCATTCTTCAATTAAAAAATTAGTAATCTTGGCTTATATTTCAGCTTGTGTTAGTTCTTATTTCTCAGTAGGAAATCACATGCCACCAGATAAGAAGAATTTTCCAGAATTTTCTTGTTTTCCTCATTTCTTTGCTTTTTTATTTAGTTGGGCAACCAGCATGGAATTTAACCACACGGGATATGTAGCCGAGTGTCAGCTAATATTCTGACAGTCTCAGTGCTTTCAGGTAGAGGCAAGGGGGCATTTGCCAAGTGTAGAAGTGCAGTGAAATGTACCCTGAGCTCCACAAGGTTCCACTTCTTCCAGTGCTTTAAGGTCTTTGACTTTCTCACCTTCTGTAAGGTAAAGCTGCTGTAAGGGCATTTATGCTGCATATTTTTTGTCCTCTTTCTGGTCTGTTGTCAATATGTTGTTTTCCGTGTGAAGCTCTTCCTTTTGCATGTAGGCTGGACTGCTCTGTTGCCATTGTCGCTCTCCTTGGTGGAGTGTTGGAATGGCCTCAGATGTGTTTTCACCGGTAGAGAAAAATTTATGTGTGTTGGGAAGTGACGGGAGTTTGCACACGGGTGTTTCTGTGCTGCTATTTGTGCTGGGTGTGTGTGGACATTTCTGTACATCTCTACTGCTCTTTTGCTCTGTGTGTGTGCACATTTCTGTACATCTCTACTGCTCTCTGTTTGTTGCTTGCTGATCAAGTGGAACTGGGTGGGCATCTCTGCTCGAAGTTGTTCTTTCTCAAGTACTTGGTCATACATTTCCGAAGGGCTCACTGCTGGCCTACCCTGTCACTGTGAGCTGAAGTTCCCAAGTGAACAGACTGCAAGATCAGTTTGGGAAACAGAGATCCTTGTTGACATCTTTTGATGCACCCCAAATCCTCTGTCCTCTCGTAGTTCCCATGCCCTGTTGATACTTTGTGATCCAACACTGATGTTCCAGGAAGGTGTCCTGCTACTGTCCTGAGATGAATGGTCCTCTCTCATGTTTGAGAATAAGCTCAGATCCACAAATAGAGTGGTGGTGCAGTTCTTATCCTGTAAGTGGTACAATTTAGTGTTCCCTGTGCTGCTGCCAAGCAACTTTCTGGTTCTGAACAGGCCTGTAAGAGAGCATATAAAAATGCTTTCTGAAAACTCTCTATTTGATGCTGGTGTGCTGAAACACTCCAGAAAGTGCCTCCCTCAGTCCCACAACTTGACTTACAGACAATATTTACTGTAAGCCAGTTTTGACCTACAGAGCTTTCAAATCTGCCCTTTGCTTGGTACATTCTGTACACAGAGGTACCAATTTTCTCTTTCATGAGGGAATGAGCAGTTATTCATATGGTTAGAGATCCTGTAACTTTGCAGAATGAGAAAATCATATTATTGATGGCAATGGAAAGCAATATTTATGTCACAGAGAGGAGGAATACTCTCCAGTATATTATACAGGATTCTAAATTTATTATACACATTCAATTTTTGCATTCAAAAATATTCCTTTTTGATAAGATTTAAGGTTCCTGTGGTGAAATATTTGGGAATTGAGACTTTTTTATTGCTTATATGGCCTTGAAGTTGAAATTGCTCCTGTGATAAAATATACCTGTTCTTCACATACCATTATGAAGTTTTTTCTCTACAGAATAACTTTGAGTGACTAGCCTAGTGACATATTTCAGAGGAAAGAGATTTGCTTAGAGCTAACATACAGGACTATGAAGACAGTAGAATAAGAATATAAATACAAAGTTTAATCCACCAGTATATAATTACGTATATTTTTTGTGTGAGGATTAGGATATTAGTTTTTGAGCTTTAACCCAGTGCAAAATCAAAACAAGTAGTGGCCTTTGACCCTTTTGGAAAGTGGCTGTGTATTTCAGTGTTGACAGCCAGCACCACTCCTTGATTTATAGCAGAACAACTTTCATTTAATATTGACCATATGGCAATTTTCACCACCTAGGTTTTCAGGACCTATGTCAGTAGTATACAAATCAGTGAACCTTATTCCCAGGAAATTTGACTAAGGCAGAGGATGCTGCATTGTGGCATATTGATTGATAGCACTAACCAGTCATAATTAGATCTCTCTTAATCCTTTGTAAACATTTTGCAGGCTTTTGAACCTTATCGCATTATTTTGACACCATTGAATTATCAAATGTGCCAGCTTGTTTTCAAACTGCATATTTGAAACAGATTATGACAAAAAGATGTCATGGATCTAATTTATGTGATATAACCCACAGTCCTATTTTATGCATAGCCTCTATTAATAGATCATTTTAATGCAAGAAATGGGGAGGAAGGGATATTATTATTGAGAGTAGCTTGCTTCTTCATAGAATCATAGAATGGCTTGGGTTGGAAGGGACCTTAAAGATCATCTAGTTTCAACCCCACTGCTGTGGGCAGGGACACCTTCCACTAGAGCAGGTTGCTCAGAGCCCCATCCAACCTGGCCTTGAACACTTACAGGGGGATGAGGCATCCGCAGCTTCTCTGGGCAACCTGTTCCAGTGCCTCACTGCCCTCACAGCAGAGAACTTCCTAAATCTAAACCTACTCTCTTCAGTTTGTATCCATTCCCCCTTGTCCTGTCACTATATTCTCTTGTAAAAAGTTCCTCTCCATCTTCCTTGTAGTCTCCCTTCAGGTACCAGAAGGATGAGAACATCCCAGTGATTTCCCAGTGAAATTTTTCCTCCTAGCAATTTGTTTTTGCAGTTCTAATTGTTGCACTGCACAGGGAACAAAACTGGAAGTAGGAACACAACCTATATGTGGAGAGGAAGCAATTTTTTGTTATTTCTTGTGGGAATACCCATTATTGGAATTCACTGGTGTCAGTGACTTGGCCGACATGCAGGGCTGTAGGAGGGTGTTGTGGTACAAGTAAGTGAACTCAGCTTGGTACCTCACTGTACCCAAGTTATCTACACACAGGTTATGTGTGACTAGGTGAAAAGGGAAGCTCCTTGGCCCATCTAGTGACAGTGCCACCAGACATGCTAGAAATCACCATGTAGGGCTTGCTGCTCAAGATATTTGTTCCCATTTGGCAACTTTCTTTTGCCAAAGATGTGCGTAGAGCTCTGCCCTTCAGCTGGCTGTCTCAGGATGATTTATTGAATACCCAAAGCTTTGTGAGCTGGACGTGACAGTTTCACTGAGGCTGGATAACATCTGGCTCTGTAGCTGAACTGCCTAATGGCCAGCATGTGCCTCCTCAAGTCATCACGGCTGGTTTTGTTCATACTGGGTCTACACCAGCCACCTGAGAAGCCACCCCTTCCCTTGTGCCAGGGCTCATGTGTTGCTGGCTGTGATGACCTGAAATGAACACTTCCATTTATTGCCTTCAGCCAGATTGTTTCCTAAAACACTAAAATGCCTAGACTAAGGACTAAAACTGTATCTTGGGTCAAAGATGGAGCTGAGGTTTACAGAAACCTATAGCTAGTTCAGATGCAAATAGCAGCAGATCCAAGAGACGAAATGATTGTGCTATAGGCATATGGAGGTGGAGGGGAGGGAAAATGCTGATACTGTATAAACAGATGGTGCATATGAATAAAGAGTCAAACCACACATACAAAAAATGGAC
Source organism: Atrichornis clamosus (assembly GCA_013400975.1). Lineage (NCBI taxonomy): Eukaryota > Metazoa > Chordata > Aves > Passeriformes > Menuridae > Atrichornis > Atrichornis clamosus. The sequence continues at coordinate 163,914 of WBMZ01008352.1, forward strand.
AGTATGTATTTTCTAAGTTTGCAACCTCTCATCTGGTCCCAGATCCTTTTGCAGTCAATTGTGAACTACTGACTTTACAAGGAGTTCTCTCAGGTGCTTTCTGATATGATAATTGCTTTTATAATGGAAAATGGAATTAAGTGATAAGAGAGAGAAAGAGCTCAAAACACATTTACTGTATCTGAAGTAAGAATGAATTGCTGTGATGATAGAGTCAGAGTAAAAGTAAGTTCTGGGAAAGATAAGAGTGATAATTTTTGTAGTCAAGAAGAAGAAAAATAACCTGATAGAAGAAAGTTATTATGTCCAACTCCTTCTGCCTCAAGAATGCTAATAAAGGTTGGCTGGACACCGCTTAGCTCTCAGTGACAATCACTCTAACCTTTCAGACATTCAGTTGTTTGCAGGTCCTGCACACCAAGTTGGCTATTACAGTATGCACAAGGAGCCAGCATTCGGGTTTGGCTGACTATCTTTTGTGATGGGTCTTATCAAAACCTGCTGAATGTCGGCAGGGACAGCTGTCACAGAGGGAATACATTTATGACTGCTTAGCAATAGGTCATGTGAGGAACACCTGCCTGGTCTCCTGCTCCATCTGTCTCCAGAACACTTATATGTCTAATTTCCATAAATTAATCTTCTTGATGGCATTTTTTCTTTTTCTTAACACAATTTAGTACTTTGTTTAGACACACCCCATGGTTTACGTACTCACTTTAGCCATGTGAAATCACAATGATTTGCTGTAGTATTATCTGCAGTTCTAAACATTTAGTAAGTTTATAAGAATGGAGCACTTTCATTAAAAGTACCTCAGTCCTGTCATGAACTTGTCAATACCCTTAGCTTTCTAAATATATGCCTTATAAATATCTAGTGTTAAAAGTGTTACTCACGTTTTATTTCATATTAATATATGTGATAACAGACTTCTATGGAGTTTTGCCCACATTTTGAGATATTGAATTTTAAGTGCATTTCTTGTGTCTTTACATAAAAAGAGAAGAGCCACATTTGGCAGAAGTCAGTGCAGCTACAACAGTTATATCACTGGCAAGCCCTTAATTTTTATAGGTTTCTCAATCTGATTTGTCAAGAAGGAAAAAAATGCTGCTGCTGATAATGATGATAGTGAATATAATGTTTCTTTAGCAGAATTCTGATGGGAATTCATTGTTCTTGCCTGACACATCCTTTTTCAGACAAGTAGTAATTTATTATTGGAAAAAGAATCTTAAATTCTACCCAAGTATGCCAAATATGTCTATATATGTCTAATATATACTGACTTCCTCTATATTAAACATCAGCATTTATTGGCTGCCAAAACAGGCAATACTGCAATGAAAGTGGTTTTTACTTCTACTTTTTTGCCATCCAATCAGGTAGGGCCAGTTTTTACTGCCTTTGAAAGTAGAGTACAAAGAGAATTCATTAGAGAAGTACAGTTCTTAGACTGAAATGATGAGAAACTTCAAACTATAGGCTGTAGACCAATACCACTAAGACTTTAAGAGCTTTGATACTGGCTTTCCAACAGTGGGATTTCACACCTTTTGCTTTCAGATTTCATTAGTGGTCTGGGACTAAATCAAAAGGGAGAGGCTTCTCTTAGATGCCAAGAGAGTTGCTCATCTCTCAAACTTAATTGTTGTTCTGTGGTGATTAAAATGATACCAACAGCATCATTCGGTGTCTCTTTTTAGCAGATTAGAAAATCTAGCTCTTCTTTAATTTAAAAAAAAGCTTTCAAATGAACATTGGAAGTCAGGTAGAATGCATGTTTTGCTGAACATTTACAGACTTACCAAAATTGCTTGATTCTTTATCCAGAAAGGAAGAGTTACTTTACCAACTCCCAGTGAGCTGAGTAACTCAGCCCTCTTAGTTGTAAAGCTGCTCAGTGCATTGGAAGATTAACTAAAAGGGTCTCTGGAAAATTGCCAGGGTTTTTTTTAAACTAATGCCATCTAGTTTTAATAAATGTTGACATGGCTCTATCTTCTTTACAATTAACAACCAGGTTAAATGTCCTTCCCTTATGTGTTGCAGTCCCTGATCCCTTTCAGCCACCAGTTTGCTATTACTAGAGGAGGTTGTCAATAAGAACTTTTCTGAGTGACTTGATAGAGGGATGTCTTGTGTTACATGAAATGGGCTTCTCCATACTTTATGAGTTGTGATAGTAGAATAGGAACTAACTGTTGCCAAAAGTAATTCCTAATATGCTGTCTGTGATGGAAAGGATGCAAAAATAAGGCAAAGAAGAAGTCACTTGTTGGAGCTATTTCCTTTGTCCATAAAGCATGCATTAGGATTACATCCACTGTCCTACCTTTTGGTGAGGGTCTTCTTCCATTCCTGTGACCTGTAATTCTACATGCAAGCTTTCAGGTTTTTTTTAATCTGCTCTTCGTCATTAATTTGCCAAGTGCCAAATAATGTCCCTGTTCAAGGACATACTTTCCTTGCTCATGCCTATAGTCAGATTGAAATCAGAGAATTCAAAATTTGGAGTGATAAATGGTCTCTGCTCTACTGTTGCCAGATACACTTAAAACATACTTTTCTCGTATGTAAAAACACTAAATTTTTGAATGCTCTGTGTCCCGTCTTTTGAAGTAATCCTTCAGGTGTTGTGAACTCATTTCCCAGAATGAGTCTTAAAAATATTCAGATACATCACACGTCTAAGAGGTATCTTACCTTAACATAAAATCCTCAGAGTAACGTTTTTGTTCATTCTCCATTCATGGTGGCACGTCTGCCTTTCAAAAGCGCTGCCTCAGACCTCTGCCAGAAGAACAGGCTGAACACTTCTGCTTTAGAGGATTTCCACTGGTGCCCACGGGAGCTCAGCCTGAGGTCCAAGGACATTATGTTTAAGTGTCACTCCTGACTGTGTGCCTGGGAAGAGCACAGGTAGAAATTAGGCAAAAGATTACAGTCTGGTTAGTCTGCTCTGGAACTGACTGCAGTTAGTGTAGCTAGCTCCCCTGCACGTGGAACAAGGAACTCTGTCATAAAATGTGGCCTGGACACAGCTTCAGCCACAAGCTTTCTGTAGGATACTCCTGCTGTTACAAGAATCAAATATGGCTTTTCTTGACAGTCACTTTGGTTTGAAATAAACACCTCAGCCAAATTGCCTGCTAAGCAGGTTTATTAAAAATCAGAAAGAGAGCAATTGAGGTTCCCTACAGCTGGTCGGCTATTAGCCTGAGGAGGAGGACCCACCCACACCCAATATTAAACATGGGGGTCAATTGCTTAGAGACCTCGATGCCCCCGGGGAGGCACTTTTTATAGCACCCCAGGAGCACCACCCCTCTCCTGGGAGTCTTCCCCTTGGAGACCGCGTTGATCGGTTTTTCGCTGGCTTGTTTTCCAGGTGATCGGTCATGTAAAAGGCGTTAAGTGATTGGTCAGGGTCCTGGGCTCCTCCCTTCATACCCCTTGCAAATGACACCCATCTCCTAATAATTTGCACCTGCCACCTAACTCTAATACATATAACAATCCTAAAATAATTAGCCCCAGGTTCCCCAAATTAAATCCCCAACTGTAACACTAACAACCCGAAACTCTTTAACCTTTCAACATGTTTTAACAATAACTTAAACTTACAAGCCTTCAACTATTTAATGAACCATTAACAAAAGGAAACGTGTAACTGAGGGCTACAAAAATCAACCTTCCACAGTCATTCATAACAGGTTTGAGATTGAAAAGTGCTTATAGCAATACTGGTTGAAGTATTGGCACCCTTCATCCCCTCTGGATAGGCTTGCCATTGATGATGCATGCTGTCCTCCCAGTTTTGTCAGCAAAGCTGTTTGCAGTGGTTGCAATGTGGGCTGGATTGGAACCAAAGAACTTTTTTTCCAAGATAGAGAAAAAGCAAAAAAAAAAAAAAAAAAAAACAAAAAAAATAGTGACTTTTTTTCACACTGCTCTGGTTCATGGTGTTGTTCCAGAAATAGCCTTATGAGTGCATTTGGGTGTTGAAGGGCACACATCCAAGTTCCACACCAGAGTGCTCAAGTGCTGGGCTGGATGCATGAAGGGATAACAAAAAATGACATGAAGAGAGGAATAATTCCTCATTTTTGGGAACCTCCCCTGGCTGGTTTGACTTTGATTACTGGTAGCACTTGTACATGAACATGCTGTTAGGCAGGTATAGCAGGATACTATAATGAATTATGTTGTTTAAAGCTGGATATTAATCAAAGACATCTGGAAAAAATAGATGCCATGATCTGATAAGATTATTTTTTATCAAGGGCCCAGTATTAACCTTATTCACCCCTGATAGATGTGTTCCTTCTAATCAGTATATGCTCAGTGATTGACTCTGCAAATGAGCAGAAGTCCACACTGAATAAAGATTATCTAGGATATACAATATCAGTAGTGTTTTCTTGTCATAACAGTGTTTGAAGAATGTCTCCATCAAATTTTGCTTATCCTTCTCCTCAGAAACTGAGACTGTAACTGTGTTTCATGACATGGCCTTTTTGTTCCACACAAGTACAGTACTCAACTAATCTGCTCTTATTTTAATTGGTGGACAGTACTGGAAAGTCACGTCCTAATGAAATCTGGTTTTAGCAGCTCTGATAGGTACCTTTCATAGTGTGTTCCTCCTATTTATGTTTATATCAGAAACTCTTTGCCTTTGGATGTGTAGTGGGTTTGTGTTTCTTAGTGACTTTTTTCTTTTTTCCAATCGGTTACCATGGGGACAGCTGGCAGAAGTGGGGTGTAGCCCTGTATGTAAATTATGGGTGCTCAAGACACACAGGGATAGTTGATCACCCTGGCTGAGTCTTTGATATGGTTTTGAAAAACACAAAGGGAGGTGGGGAATGGTGTGTGCGTGTGAGGGTGGTGGGGGGAGAGCCTCTCTGCAGCCAGGAAGGAGCCTCTGGGACTCACTGCCTCTTCACCCGGCTTGGGGAGACGTGGTATGGTTTTCTGCCCGTCGCAGCTCGGCTCCCCAGTTTCCCGGGATTCCCTCCTGTCTGTTTTTGCTGGACACCTGCATCATCTGCTGCTATATCACTGCCGGCAGATTCTCCCCATCTGAGTGGGAGCTGCAGGAGGAGCTGGGTCTCCCGTGCCTTCTCTCTCTCTCTCTCTCTCCCTCCAAAGAAAGACCAGCTGCCTGTTTGCTTTGGCTGAAGACCCCAGCTTTGCTGCCGCCGGCGAGGAGACTACAACTGGACACGTGAGAAAACACGGGAAAACTCAGACCTTTCCCCCCTGCCTTCTCCCTTCCTTCGTTCCCAGGACAGCCACCCTGT